>NW_025556532.1:0-51736 GCF_020424385.1 Procambarus clarkii | reverse complement strand
AACATTTGTAGGTAGAGATCGCGTCTCCGTGACGATGTGAAATGTTTCTCTCTTTTAGTAAACGCTAACCTACTGACTTTGACTGAGTTTACTAAGTGAAGTGTCGTGTGGTGGACTTTAGAGAGGGAGAGAGACAGAGACAGAGACAGAGACAGAGTGAGAGATAGAGAGAGAGAGAGAGAGAGACAGAGAGAGAGAGAGAGAGAGAGAGAGAGAGAGAGAGAGAGAGAGAGAGAGAGAGAGAGAGAGAGAGAGAGAGAGAGAGAGAGAGAGAGAGAGAGAGAGAGAGAGAGAGAGACAGAGAGAGACAGAGAGAGAGAGAGACAGAGAGAGAGAGAGACAGAGAGACATAGAGAGAGAGACAGAGAGCGACAGCGAGAGACAGAGAGAGACAGATAGAGAGAGAGAGAGAGACAGGGAGACAGAGACAGATAGAGAGAGAGTCGCAGACCCTGGCGAAACGCAATGGTAATGGGTGTCCCACCACTTCCGGTGTCGTAGGAGAAATACCCAGACTAGTTGGAAAGATGACCAGTCAGGCTCCAACCTGCGACCAGTACGCTTACCCCGTCGCGACATTGAAAAACGCTTTAGGTAATGGTACACTCCCCTCCTGCAGGAGACTTTGCCCTCATCCTCACACACACTTAGCTCTTCCTGTAGGGGACGTTAATGGTTTGTCTAACCACATAATGGCCCGCTGAAGTCTCACAACGAGAGTGACTTCTCTCTTTCTTGACCCGAACACAGAAAAAGCCAGGTGCAGTCCCGTGTCTTTTCCATGCATTTCTTACAAACATCACTTAAGACCTTCCTGTAGGGGAGTCAATGGGTTTGTCTAACCACATAATGGCCCAGAGCACTCTCTCCCGACGCGGGGAAACTCCATCCAGCTCCCATCCCAAAACAACATAACAGGCTGTGCTGCCTTCTCCTCTCATCTACACACTAACTCACGATCAACTCTTTTACTCCTTCCTCCATCTTCCTTCTATTTTCTTACTCTATCACTTGCTAAACACACACATATTCATTTCACTCCTTCCTCTTACTCCACCACTTACTCTCACACAACAAGATCTCCAATCTTTCCTGACCACTTACCTTAACCCCCGAGGACTAGACCCGCGCGCGCAGGGTGGGGGACCGCACCTGCTCATCCGCCACTCAAGACCGACACGCGCCAAACTTCCGGGAAATTCCCCGAAAAAAACTTGAGGACGGGAGCGACGCGCGCCACCTGGCACCCAACAACATGACCTCCCCTCTTTCCTGTCCACATACCCAAACACCGGACGCTCACACCCGTCCGAAACGCGCCAAAACTTCCGGGAAATTCCCCCAAACCCCTGAGGACTACGACGACGCGTGCGGCACCTGTCGGGTGGCACTCACCTGAAGGTGACTGACACCTGGCAGGTGCAGCGCGCGTCGCCGTAGTCCTCAACTTCACTACTCACATCAACAATGGGTTCGAGATCGACCACAAGTAGAGCTTGTGGACATATGTGGAGAGCTAGTGTCACAATTGATAAGTTTTTCCTGCACACCGCCCCCCCCCCCATCCAGTGGGAAGCGGTGATAGGTTACAATCACTTAGTTACTACCTACAGTTAGCAAACTGGGTATATTTGGCTAAAATTTCTGGTAGATCATTTTGAATGAAATGTTTACACATCTCTGGAACATTGGTAAAAGAATTGTCTCTGAATTCAGGTATCTTTTCGCACTCCATCACATAGTGACGGAGGGCGTGCGAATAAGGTTTTTTGACACAGTTTACATTTAGTCAGGTCTACATCAGCAGATAATGAGAATTCCCAGAGATACTTGTAACCGAGTCTAAGCCGAGCAGTAGTAACATCTAGAAGTCTGCTGATTTTATTGGATGAACCATAGATGTGTGGCTCCTCTTGCATGATAGTATGATGATAGATGGAATTACTGGTGTCAATTTCACTTTGCCTCAGATCTACAAGATCTTGTTGAAGTTCTCGTTGTACTGCTGCTCTCAGATAGCTCATTGACAATCCAAGGTTATACTCAACGTCTCCTTTAAAGGCAGATTCTTTGGCTAACTTATCAGCTCTATCATGCATTAGGAGGCCAACATGAGATGGAGACCACATGAAATGGACTCTGTTGCCATCATTAATAATTTTGTTGCATTTGTGTCTAGCTTCGGACACGAGAATATTACAGTTATGTCTTAAAGAGTTGAGAGCAATTAAGGATGATGAAGAGTCACTTACAATTAATGTATCAAGTTTGGAGATTTGTACACATTTCAGTGCAAGGAGCAAGGCAAATAGTTTGATCTGAAGGGTAGAGGCCCAGTTGTTTATACGGACTCCCCACTCAAAGTACAAGCCATCGCCCATTGTCAGGACAACTGCACTTCCAGCTGCACCCGTGGTGCGGTGTAGGGAACCATCAGTGTATATGATTTGAGAGAGAGAATGATCTGTGGACAGAGCATCGATATGCAGGAAAGTGCCGTAGTTGTCTCTCTTGGTACAAATCATAAGCCTGATACATTTTGAGTTGAGTTCCAGTTTTAGTCATCCATTTGGAACAATGTTGACCTTCAATAAAGAAATTCTGGAGGGCTTCTGTGCGAGGGTTAGGATGAGTTAGCCTAAGCATTTTTATACCAATTTGACAGTCAATTTTAGTAACACAATCAACATCGCTCAGAATATTAAGTTCCTTTCTCATGTTAAGTATCTTTGTGGTACGAGGGCACCCAAGGATAATCTTCAAGGCTTCGTTCTGCAGTTTTTCAAGCCCCTCAAGCTTTCTTTCAGGCATCAAAACAAGCAGAGGTGCAGCATAATCCACTAAAGATCTGATGTATGCAAGGTACATCATTTTAACAATTACAAAAATACAAATACAAATATTTATTCAGGTTGAGATAAGGTAGGAAAAGGAGTTCAGGTAGGAACTGGATAAGCACCTCCAAAGGATACCTGATCAACCAGGCTGTGACTCATATGTCAGGCTGCGAGCAGCCGCGTCCAACAGCCTGGTTGATCAGTCCAGCAACCAGGAGGCCTGGTCGACGACCGGGCCGCGGGGACGCTAAGCCCCGGAAGAACCTCAAGGTAACCTCAAGGTAGAGTACATACATACAAGGTGAGATACAAAAGTTGATGGATTCATAGATAGCGCTAGTACATACAATGCCTAAAGCCACTATTACGCAAAGCGTTTCGGGCAGGAAAAACACTAAGACTAAAACTTAATACTAATTGAGATTAAAGTATAAAATGGGTTGAGAAAAAATAAGAAAAATGAAAAGGGGGGGGGGGGGAACATGGCAGAAAACAAACAAAAATACAATTAGGTCAACAAACAGCATTGTTTAAAATCGTAGACATGGGTTGACATTTAGGGGGTGAGGTAGGTTACATTGAGTTAATTAGATAGTACTTAGTTTTTATCTTAAACTGGTTGGGAGGGGTACAGTCTTTAACATAGTTGGGAAGGTCATTCCACATTCTTGGTCCCTTGATTTGTAAAGCATTTCTAGTTTGACTAAGTCGTACTCTTGGAATATCAAATAAGTATTTGTTTTTGGTGTGGTGGTCATGGGGTCTGTTACAACCTTCTAGGAAGCTTTTAAGGTCAGGATTGACATTACAGTTCAGCGTTTTATATATATAAAATACACATGAGAGGATGTGCAGTGACTTAATATCTAACATATTCAGAGATTTGAGTAAGGGTACCGAGTGATGTCTGGGGCCAGAGTTAGATATTATACTAATAGCAGCTTTGTGTTGAGTAATTAGAGGACGTAAATGATTTTGGGTAGTAGAACCCCAAGCATAAATACCATAGTTGAGATAAGGATAGATGAGAGAGTGAAAGAGTGTCACCAGGGCAGGGCGAGGTACATAATATCTGATCTTAGGAAGAATGCCAACAGTTTTTGAAACTTTTTTGGGATATATTTAGAATGTGTCACTGGAAATTCAGCTTGCGATCAATGAGAACGCCAAGGAATTTGCCATTGTAACGGTTCTATTGTTACGTAAAGTATGGTGACAAATAAACACAGACACTAAGATACTATATATATATTTGGTCGAATATACAGAAGTACACAGGTGATACGTTGGTGTGAGTTGAGCGCACTGAGCGTTGGTACAGTATCTCGCAAGTGTCTGCTCTAGACCACACTTGAAAGTAGACTAGTTAATGTTTGCTATTCTTGCTGCTTATATTGCTCGGGCAACACCTCACCGTGTTGCCCGGTCAACGCCTCACCTCATTCATCTCCAAAGGTTGACAGGAATATTAACACTATATTTGGAGCGAGTATATTATTGGGATAATCTACTCGCTACAGAACTCCCCCTCCCAGGGGATGAAAGGAAAAATACTTGATCAAGGACTTAGCTGGTCGGTGAATTGTACGCCCTGCTCGCGTTACATAACCATCAAAGTTAACTTCCTCCTCTTCGCTGATGTCATCTAACTGGGGTCGTAGGGTGGGAGGTCGCACAGGATCGTCCGTCGTCGTAGGATCAGGTTGTGGTGCAGCTGGTAACTGGGGTTGTAACATGGGAGGTCGCACAAGATCGTCCGTCGTCGCAGGATCAGGTTGTGGTGCGGCTGGTAACTGGGGTTGTTGGGTGAGAGGTCGTACAGGATCGTCCGTTGTCGTAGGTGGCGGTGCTGCTGGTAACTGTGGTCGAAAAGTGAACTGCGTAGTCGGCGGATGTGTCTCTGGAGGGATGTCTGGGGCAGCGTCACAGTGTGCTGGTTTAAGGCGATCGATGGAGATGTTTACCCGCTGTCCTCGGCGTTCAATGGTGAAGAACTTCGGTGTTCGAGAAACCACTTTAAATGGTCCTTCGTAAGGTGACTGTAGAGGGCGTCGAACAGCGTCGACTCTTACAAACACGTGTTCAGTTGTGTGGAGCTCATGAGGCACATATGTAGCACGAGTTGTCGGTTGGCGTGGTGGTGTAGGCCGAATGTTTGTCATGGCCGCCCGTAATTTCTGGACAAAAGTGGGGTCTGGGGGTGTGATAAGTGGCGTTGGGGTTAAGAATTCGCCCGGAAGCCGCAGGCTAGATCCGTATACTAAGTCTGCTGCCGAGAATCCACTGCCCTCCTTCGTGGCCGAACGGATGCCAAGCAAGACTAATGGAAGGTTGTCGATCCAAACATCAGGGCGTGCTTGAGCTCTTAGGGCAGCTTTTAGTTGTCTATGAAAGCGTTCTACCATTCCGTTCGACTCAGGGTGGTATGCTGTGGTTCGGTTATGTGTGGTGCCGAGGAATTCCATAAGTTCCTTCCATAGATATGATTCGAACTGTCGTCCTTGGTCAGTGATGATGACAGAGGGGCTGCCAAAACGGGCGACCCATCCAGAGAGGAAAGCCTGGACCACTGACTCAGCTGAGATGTTGATTAATGGGATTGCTTCCGGCCATCTGGAGAATCGATCGATGCAGGTGAGTAGATAAGAATATCCTCTTGCCGACGGTAATGGTCCAACGATGTCTACATGCACCACCTCGAAACGGTCAGAAGGTAACGGAAACTGTTGAAGAGGGCTCTTTGTGTGACGATGTGTTTTCGCTCGCTGGCACTGGAGACATGAGCGAGTCCATCGTCGAACATCGGCATTGATTCCTGGCCATACAACACGCTCCGTTAGTAGTTTCTGGGAAGCACGTACTCCTGGGTGTGCTAGGGAGTGAAATACTGAGAACGTTTTCCAGCGAAACTGGGCAGGAATGTAGGGCCTAAGTGCTCCCGTCTGTGAGGTGTAACAGATTATACTTCCGCCACCTTCCACGGGAATCTCGATGAACCGGAGAGCTGTGTCAGATGTTCGTAATCGCTGCAGATCAGGGTCTTCCTGTTGGGCCTTACTGATTACACAATAGTCCACCTGAGCTGGGTTTGTCACGACGTGGTTTATGGTGGGTCGAGACAGTGCATCGGCTATGACATTATTAGTTCCTTTGACATGGCGGATATCCGAGGTAAATTGGGAAATAAATCCCAGGTGGTTTGCTACTCGAGGAGAGTGAGCATCACCCTTGGCCGCCAGCGCATAAGTGAGAGGTTTATGGTCTGTGAGGATGTGGAAGTTCCGCCCCTCGAGAAAGTGCCGGAAATGTTGTATGGCTGAGTAGATGGCGAGCAGTTCCCTATCAAAAGTGCTGTACTTCTCTTCAGTGGGTGACAGGCGCGCTGAAAAGAATGCAATTGGGCGCCATTCTCCTTCAACGAGCTGTTGTAGTACAGCACCAATTGCTGTGTTTGAAGCGTCGGTAGATAGATTGGTGGGAGCGTCAGACACTGGGTGTGCGAGCAAGGTGAATTCCGCCAGCTTGTGTTTTATGTCGGTGAATGCTGTCTCTGCCTGGGGAGTCCACTCCAACGGAAGACGGGACGTGAGTTTCCGACCACGTAAGAGGTCGTACAAGTGTCACAAGATGTCTGACAATGTGGGATGAATCGATGATAAAAATTCACTACACCAAGAAATTCTTGCAACTTCTTTGGAGTTGATGGGCGCGGGAATTCCTTGATTGCCTCGATTTTCTTCTCTAGTGGTTGGACCCCTGCTGCTGACACACGGTGTCCCAAGAAATCCAGCTCTGGAACATGGAAAATACACTTCTCGGAGTTGAGCTGCAAGCCGAATTTGCGCAGACGGGTGAGAAGGAGTCGGAGGTGTAGCAGATGTTCTGTTGGTGATGTACTGGCCACCAGCAGATCGTCAATGTAGGCGTAGCAAAAAGGAAGGTCCTTAACTACTTGGTCGATGAAGCGTTGGAATGTCTGGGCTGCATTCCGTAGACCAAAAGGCATCCGGACGAATTCAAACAGTCCAAAAGGTGTTGTAATCGCTGTTTTCGGAATGTCTGCCGGTTCCACAGGGATCTGGTGAAATGCCCGTACAAGGTCAATTTTCGAAAAAAACGGTTGCGTTGCTCAATCCCTGTGAGAAATCCTGGATGTGTGGTATTGGGTAGCGATCCGGCAGAGTACGAACATTGAGAGCCATGTAGTCTCCGCAAGGGCGCCATTCCCCTGGGGCTGTTTTCGGGACCATATGGAGAGGTGAAGCCCATGGACTGTTCGAAGGGCGGATTATTCCCGCCTCCTGTAGCTTATTGAATTCAGCACGTGCTACCGCCAGTCGTTCCGGTGCCAGGCGGCTTGGTCTGGCGAAGGTAGGTGCTCCCGTTGTAGTAATGTGATGCGTAATCGTATGTTGCACCTCTGGTCGAGGGCTGGCGGGTTGGGTCACATCTTTGAATTCATCCAGGAGTGCTTGAAGTTCCGTAGATGCGACTGGGGTGACGATGTTAACTTGTGTAGAGGTACTAGGAGAGGCTCGAAGTACTGCACCTGCGGGATCCACAATAAGTCGATGGTGTTGCAGGAAATCCCATCCAAGAATGGGTTGTTCCACATCCGCTATGAGGAAATTCCACATAAAGCGACCCAGAGAGGCGAACTCGAGAACCAGGGCGCGGGTCCCATATGTACGGACGGACGTACCATTGGCGGCTCTTAAGTCCAAACCAGGAGTACGGGTTGGTTTGACCAGTGGGGGAGGCAACACACTAGCTGCTGCACCTGTGTCAACGAGGAAACGGCGTTTGGTTATGATGTCAGATATGTAGAGAAGTGTAGTGTTTGAAATGGCGGGGTCACTGGCCGTTAAGTCCCCGCCGAAGTAGTTTCCCGACCAGGAACAAGGAGCCCTACAGTTGCGGGCTTGGTGTCCGAACTTCTGGTGGTAAGAACAAAGCTCTCCCCGATGTTCTCGCTGTCGCCTAGAGACTGATACTGGATTCGCATGGTACGTCTTCCCTGGGTGGAAGAAACGCCGGTTCTGGAAGACGTCGAGTTGTTGGGTGTCTGTAGTCTGCTGTGTTACACTGGGATGGGACAGCGTAGCGTTATCAGACGTCGTATGAAGCCGGTCTGCCAGTGTAGCCAGCTGGGCTAATGGGGTGTCGTCAGCCATACTGAATAGGGCCGGTTGAATGTGTTTTGGACAGAGTTGTATCCACAGTGATCTCACAATCTCGCTGGGGGCTGGGCCAGTTGCAGTATGCATCACATACTGAATATGCCGCAGAAGCTGAGCTGGTGTTTTGTCTGCTAATCTTTTGTCAGTGAGGAGTTGGTCCCTTTGTTGAATGCGGCGTTTCATTGCTGCCTGTAGAAGAGCGGCCTTCAATGCAGTGAACGTCCTGGTGTCCGGTGATGGTGCGGTGATGACAGCGGAGGCAGTGTGCATAGCCTCCGAGGTAAGTGTTGGCAGGGTACAGGCATATCGGGCTTTCTCAGTCGAAATTTCGTGAAGGTCGAAAATAGCCTCCATCTGCATGAACCAAAATTCTGGCTCATCTGCCTTGTATGCTGGAAACCTGGTAGATAAATCCATGACGAAGATCTAGTTTGTGACTAGGTGTTCTTTTCACTCACTGGGTCACCAATGTAACGGTTTTATTGTTACGTAAAGTATGGTGACAATAAACACAGACACTAAGATACTATATATATATTTGGTCGAATATACAGAAGTACACAAGTGATACTTTGGTGTGAGTTGAGCGCACTGAGCGTCGGTACAGTATCTCGCAAGTGTCTGCTCTAGACCACACTTGAAAGTAGACTCGTTAATGTTTGCTATTCTGCTGCTTATATGCTCGGGCAACACCCCACCGTGTTGCCCGGGCAACGCCTCACCTCATTCATCTCCAAAGGTTGATAGGAATATTAACAATGCATTTGGACTATACGTGCACAGAGCCAGAATTTGGCTCCAAAATATGGCTCAAGCGTCGAATTTGGAGAGTTTAGGATATTTTGAAAACTGCAGGGTGGGTTTGGTCAATATATGACCCATCGCCGTTCTCTGTAATTGGCATATTTTCGGCATAAAAAGTCGTAATTTCAAACTGCGATTACGTGCAGAAAGCCTGAATTTGCCTCCAAAATATGGCTCAAGCGTCGAATTTGGGATTTTTGGGATATTTTAAAAACTGCAGGGAGGGTTTGGGCAAAATATGATCCATCGCCACTTTCAGTAATTGGCATATTTTCTGTATAAAAAGTCGTAATTTCAATCTGCGAACACGTGCAGAGAGCCACAATTTGGCTCCAAAATATGGCTCAAGGGTCATATTTGAGATGTTTGGGATATTTTGAAAACTGCACGGGAGTTTGGGCAAAATGTGACACATCGCCGCTCTCAGTAATTGGCATATTGTCGGTATAAAAATCGTAATTTCAATCTCCGAATACGTGAAAAGAGCCAGAATTTGGCTCCAAAATATGACTCAAGAGTCAAATTTGGGATGTTTGTGATATTTTGAAAACTGCTGGGGGGGTTTGGGCAAAATGTGTCTCATCGCTGCTCCAAGTAATAGGCATAGGCATATATTCGGAATAAAAAGTCGTAGTTCCAAACTGGGAATACGTGCAGAGAGCGAAAATTTTTGCTCTAAAATATTGCTCAAGCGTCGAATTTGGGATGTTCGGGATATTTTGAAAACTGCAGGGGGGTTTGGGCAAAATGTGATACATCGCCGCTCTCAGTAATTGACATGTTTTCGGTACGTATGCTCCTATACGTATCACCGCTCTCAGTAATTTGCATATTTTCGGTATAAAAAGTCGTAATTTCAAATTGCGAATACGTTCAGAGAGCGAGAATTTGGCTCCAAAATATGGTTTAAGGATCGAATTTGGGATGTTTGGGATATTTTGAAAACTGCAGGGGGGTTTTTGGGCAAAATGTGACAAATCGCCGCTTTCAGTAATTGGCATAATTTCGGTATAAAAAGTCGTAGTTTCAAACTGCGAATACGTGCACAGAGCCAAAATATGGCTCGAAAATATGGCTCAAGCGTCGAATTTGGAGTGTTTGGGACATTTTGAAAACTGCAGGGTGGGTTTTAGCAAAATGTGACCTATCGCCGCTCTCAGTAATTGGCATATTTTCGGTATAAAAATTCGTAATTTCAAACAGCGAATACGTGCACAGACCCAGAATGTGGCTCCAAAATATAGCTCAATGGTCGAATTTGAGATGTTTGGGATATTTTGAAAACTGCTGAGGGGTTTGGTCAAAATGTCATCCATCGTTGCTTTCAGTAATTGGCATATTTTCGGTATAAAAATTCGTAATTTCAAACTGCGAATCCGTGCAGAGAGCCAGAATTTGGCTCCAAAATATGGCTCAAGCGTCGAATTTGGGATGTTTGTGATATTTTGAAAACTGCAGGGAGGGTTTGGGCAATATGTGATTAATCGCCGCTTTTAGTAATAGGCATATTTTCGGTATAAAAAGTCGTAATTTTAAACGGCTATTACGTGCAGAGAGCCAGAATTTACCTCCAAAATATGGTTCAAGCGTCGAATTTCGGATGTTTGGGATATTGTAAAAACCGCTGGGAGGATTTGGGCAAAATGTGATCTGTCGCCGCTTTCAGTAATTGGCATATTTTTTGTATAAAAAGTCGTAATTTCAATCTTGGAATTCGGGAAGAGAGCCAGAATTTGGCTCCAAAATATGGCTCAAGGGTAGCATTTGAGATGTTTGGGATACTTTGAAAACTGCAGGGGGGTTTGGGCAAAATGTGACCCATCGCCGGTCTCAGTAATTGGCGTATTTTTTGTATAAAAAGTCGTAATTTCAAACTGCGAATACGGGAAGAGAGCCAGAATTGGGCTCCAAAATATGGCTCAAGCGTCGAGTTTTTGATGTTTGTGATATTTTGAAAACTGCGGGGGGGGGGGGGGGGTTTGGGCAAAATGTGACCCATCGCTGCTCCCAGTAATTGAAATATATTCGGTATAAAAAATCGTAATTTCAAACTGCGAATACGTGCAGAGAGCGAGAATATTTGCTCCAAAATATTGGTCAAGCGTCGAATTTGAGACGTTTAGGATTTTTGGAAAAATGCAGCGAGGGTTTGGGCAAAATGTGACCCATCGCCACTTTCAGTAATTGGAATATATTGTTTGGCCGATTTGCCTAATAAGCCAAGTTTTCATGAATTAATTGTTTTTTGACTACCTAACCTACCTAACCTAACCTAACTTTTTCGTCTACCTAACCTAACCTAACCTAACCTATAAAGATAGGTTAGGTTAGGTTAAGTAGGGTTGGTTAGGTTCGGTCATATATCTACGTTAATTTTAACTCCAATAAAAAAAAATTGACCTCATACATAATGAAATGGCTACTTTCGGTTGAGCTCTGCTCTTTCGGCCCGCCTCTCAACTGTCAATTAATCAATTATTACTCAAAAAATGTGACAATAATGGGAAACTATGTCATTCAACAGTGTAAATGTTAACCATATAAATTACAATAACACTTATCGCGCGCACACGTACATATGTCAATCAATTTACATAAATAAACATTCACTAATATGAACCTTTAAAATGGACACATACAGATTATTACCGTACGCATGTCAGTTCAATTACAAGAACACATAAACACACATAGCTTCACGTGTCTGTCGGTCATGACAATAGTACACATGGATACGCACACAAAACAGTCCATTATCAATTAATGTGTATGAGTGTGTGTGAGTGTGTATTTATTTTCTCCTTGTATTTACTATATGTATCTGCAGAATCGAGTTATTATCTCTTAGGACCCCGCCTTTCATATATATGTATTTTTCCTTATTTATATCAACTACATCTATTTCTCTCTAACACAAACACACACACACACACACACACACACACACACACACACATGTGTAGGGGGCCTCGTAGCCTGGTGGATAGCGCTCAGGACTCGTAATTCTGTGGCGCGGGTTCGATTCCCGCACGAGGCAGAAACAAATGGACAAAGTTTCTTTCACCCTAAGTGCCCCTGTTACCTAGCAGTAAATAGGTACCTGGGAGTTAGTCAGCTGTCACAGGCTGCTTCCTAGGGTGTGTGTGTGGTGTGGGGGAAAAAAAAAAAAGTAGTTAGTAAATAGTTGATTGACAGTTGAGAGGCGGGCCGAAAGAGCAAAGCTCAACCCCCGCAAAAATACAACTAGTAAACACATGCACACAAACTAGAGGCCTACCGTCTAAACGGAGATAGTTCGTTGGTTATAATCCTTATGGTCCCCGATCGAATCCTAGTTGATGCAATAGCAAATCGACATATTCTTTAACCTGATTCGCCTGTTCACCGGCTCCCCTCCGACCGAGGAGCCGGTCGGCCGAGCGGACTTCGCACTGGACTTGTGATCCTGTAAAGTACTATTTTTCATCAAAAAAATACGCAAACATCCCAAATTCGACACCTGAGCCATATTTTGGAGCCAAATTCTGGTTCTCTGCGCGTATTCGCAGTTTGAAATTCCGACTTTTTATTCCGAAAATATGTCAGTTACTGAAAGCGGCGGTGGGTCACATTTTGCCCAAACCCCCTGCAGTTTTCAAAATATCCCAAACATCCCTAATTCGGTGCCAGAGCCACATTTTGGAGTTATAATCTGGCTCTATGCACGTATTCGCAGTTTGAAATTCCGTTTTTTTTATACCGAAAATATGCCAATTACTGAAAGCGGTGGTGGATCACATTGTGCCCAAACCCCCCGCCCACCCCCCCCCCTATCAGTTTTCACAATATCCCAAAAATCTCAAATTCGACGCCAGAGCCACATTTTGGAGCCAAAATCTGGATCTCTGCACGTATTCGCAGTTTGAAATTCCTACTTTTTATACCGAAAATATGCCAATTACTGAAAGCGGCGGTGGGTCACATTTTGCCCAGACCCCCTGCAGTTTTCAAAATATCCCAAACATCATTTTGTTTATCCCCACATTTTGGAGCCAAAATCTGGCTCTGTATATATATATATATATATATATATATATATATATATATATATAATGATTTTCCCAGGGAGGACAACCAGGTGCGCCTTCCCACTCGCGCGAGAAACACCCACGGCAGGAAGAGCAACAGTGGCATATCCGAGACATCAAAAATCAGAACATCAGTCACCAAGAAAATAGAAGAAGGAAACACTATTGGCGCAATACGAGTCATCACCAGTGAGGACTCAATTGCCGACAGTGATGCCGCAACAGCTCAAGCCCTAAGGGAGAAACACCCACCCAGGGCTCCGCGTGAGGACGACATTGTACAAGTGGGGGCTACCGGAGCAGAACCTCTCTGGGTGGCTGAATCTGTGGTCCATAAAGCAGCCATGTCCTTCCCTACAGGATCAGCAGGTGGGTTCACAGGACTAAAACCCAACCACCTCAAGCAAATGCTCAACCCTGCACTGGGTGACATTGCAAAGAACCTCTTGGTGGAACTAACCAGATTCACCAACACATGTCTAGCTGGCAACATACCAGCGTCCATAAGACCTATCTTTTTTGGAGCATCTCTCTGTGCTCTAAAGAAAAAGGATGGAGGGATCAGGCCAATAGCTGTGGGCAATTCTCTCCGGCGTCTCGTCGCAAAGGCAGCTGCAAGAACAGTTAGTGATGCAGCGGCCAACATGCTGAAGCCAAAACAGCTCGGGTTTGGCATTCCACAAGGGTGTGAGGCGGCAGCCCATGCAGCTCGAGCCTTCATCGCCAACATCACAGACGAAAAGGCCCTTATCAAGCTAGATTTCAAAAATGCCTTCAATTTGGTGCGGAGGGATGCTGTACTCCGTGCGGTTCATAGTCATTTCCCTTCCCTCTACCCTTTTGTACATTCATGCTACAGTATGGATCTTAAGCTACTTTTTGGCGAACATGAAATTGACTCGCGAGAAGGCGTCCAACAGGGTGACCCCCTCGCTCCTCTCCTTTTCTGCTTAGTCATCAAACAAGTCACAGAGGTCCTGTCCAGCGAGCTTAACATCTGGTTCTTGGATGATGGTACCCTAGCTGGTTCCCAAGACTCCCTCCTGGAGGACATCAGAAAAATCCAGGAGCAAGGTGCAGTTTTAGGCCTCACCCTGAACCCTTCTAAATGTGAAATAATATGTTCCAACCAGGGCATCGTAGAGAGAATAGAGGGTCTTCTGCCAAATATCCATAAAACTAAACCTGAAGACAGCACACTCCTAGGAGCTCCCCTGGGGTTGAAAGCCATCGATGAGGTCCTTGATAAGAAAATCGCCGACCTTAAGAGGATGGATGGGAGGATTGAGGATATTGATGCTCATGATGCACTCTACCTCATCACCAGATGTCTGTCCTTCCCCAGGTTAACCTACTTTCTGAGGTGTTCACCATCTTACAGTAGCCAAAAACTAAGTGAGTATGACCGGTTACTGAAATCAATGCTAGAAAAAGCCCTTAACCTCTCTCTCGATGACCTACAGTGGAAACAAGCCTCTCTTCCCGTAAGACTTGGGGGCCTCGGAGTTCGAACAGCAACGCAAATCGCTGTTCCAGCCTTCCTGTCCTCCTTATCAGCATCCGACGACCTTGTGAAGGAAATTCTACCTGCCCACTTACATCAGCTGGCAGGTGTACATGATCCCAATTTTACACGCTGTGCCACAGAGTGGGCCTCTCGTGCAGGCCAATCACCTCAACCACCATCCCCAAAATCCCACAAGCAATCCAGCTGGGATGGTCCCATTGTAGACCAAGTTGCTGCAGAGTGTCTGGGTGCTGCAACAACACAACACGACATTGCTCGCCTCACAGCAGTAGCAGCACCACATGCAGGGGATTTCCTGTTAGCAACCCCAATGTCGGCAACTGGCACGCGTCTCACACCACACGCCCTCCGAATTGCTGTGGCCCTCCGCCTTGCTGCCCCAATCCACACCAGATATAGGTGTATTTGCGGCGAGGTGGTGGCTGACAGGTACGGTCACCATGGCCTACTCTGCCAAAGCACAGGGGGATGGCACTCGAGGCACAGTGAAGTTAACGACATCATCAAGAGGAGCCTCACCACAGCTGGATGCCCAGCTGAAAGAGAGCCCCGTTACCTAACGCCCCGTAACTCTGATGCTCTTATTGGTCGCCCGGATGGTATCACAGTGAACCCCTGGAAGAATGGCAAGCAGTTGGTATGGGACTACACGTGCGTATCAACCCTGGCTAACACCTACATTAACCTCAGTGTTGCACAACCAGGTGGCGCTGCCACCCACAGGGAAGCAGCCAAATCCCGTAAGTATAGAGAACTGGATCACCACTACAATTTTGTCCCCATTGCTTCTGAGACGCTCGGCGCCTGGGGTAAAAGTGCTACCAGTTTTTTGAAGGAACTGGGTTCTAGGCTCATTGAAACAACAAGGGACCCGAGAGCTGCAAGCTTTCTTTTCCAGCGCCTCAGTGTGGCGATACAGAGGGGAAATGCGCACTGCATCCAGGGTTCCTGCCCGCCATCTGAGGAGCTGGAGGAACTCGACAACCTATGACAACCATCTTTGTAACCCATATGTAACTCCTTTTTTGTAACAAAGTTCAAATAAAGTAAATATATATGTGTACATACAAAAGAATGGGGGTGGTAGGAGAAGATAATATTAGTGTTCAGTGAGAAGCCACAAGGTCTCCTCTGAATACTTTTTATTTTCTTCTCCGAGGCTATGGGTCCCCACATTGGCACCAGAGGTGGTACCCTCACAAAATTTAAAAAAAAAAAATATATATATATATATATATATATATATATATATATATATATATATATATATATATATATATATATATATATATATATATATATATATATATATATTTTTTTTAAAATTTTTGTGATATATATATATATATATATATATATATATATATATATATATATATATATATATATATATATATATATATATATATATATATATATATATATATATATATATATATATATATATATATATATATATATATATATATATATATATATATATATATATATATATATATATATATCACACCACATAAATCGTCTGACGATTTACTATAAAACCAGAAAAACGGCCAGCCTACTCATGAGAAACTCTCCAGACACAAAACAGAACGCTTTAAAAGAGACTAACGTCGTCTATGCCTTCAAATGCCCTCTTGGGGACTGTAAGCTCCAAAAAACCCAGTATATAGGCAAGACAACAACATCTCTTTCTAGGCGTTTAACGATGCATAAGCAACAGGGCTCCATTAAGGAACATATAATCTCTTCCCACAACCAAACCATCGCCAGAGAAATCCTAGTAAACAACACAGAAATCATCGATAGATACAGCGATAGCAGGCAGCTTGACGTTTGCGAGGCACTACACATCAAGAAGTCAACACCAGCAATCAACAGCCAATTATTGCACAACTATATTCTACCCACCTCAAGACTCCGCTCCAATATAGAAGCATCAAGAAATATGGACAAATAGGCTTTCTACAAACACTTCTATTCAATACCCATTGTTTGTGTTCTGTCTTGTGTTGATACTTTTAATACCCTATTAATATCCCCTCTTGTTCTGTCTTGTGTTAATGCCACATCACCCCTCCCACCTCACTCAAATGTAGATATAAAATCTGAGATACGTAAATTCTATTCAGTTGTGTATTTGTGAACTAAAGTCTTTGAAAATGTAATAAGTTTTACGAAACGCGCCCGTGTCGCGTCAGACTAGAAATAAAAATGAATTTTGGAGAATTAATTTTTGATTTACCTCCAACAGTGAAGCGTAATGTACGAAAGATTGAGAAAATTCGTGTTAGAATTATTAATCTTACTTTTTCGGTCATATTTAATAATATATGTCTACAGGAAAGACTGCTACCAAAATATACTAATATATATATATATATATATATATATATATATATATATATATATATATATATATATATATATATATATATATATATATATTGGTAGCAGTCTTTCCTGTAGACATATATTATTAAATATGACCGAAAAAGTAAGATTAATAATTCTAACACGAATTTTCTCAATCTTTCGTACATTTCTTTTCACTGTTGGAGGTAAATCAAAAATCAATTCTCCAAAATTCATTTTTATTTCTAGTCTGACGCGACACGAGCGCGTTTCGTAAAACTTATTACATTTTCAAAGACTTTAGTTCACAAATACACAACTGAATAGAACTTACGCATCTCCGATTTTATATCTACATTTGAGTGAGGTGGAAGGGGTGATGTGGCATTAACACAAGACAGAACAAGATGTGGCATTAATAGGGTATTAATTTCATCAACACAAGACAGAACACGAAACAATGGATATTGAATAGAAGTGTTTGTAGAAAGCCTATTGGTCCATATTTCTTGATGCTTCTATATTGGAGCGGAGTCTTGAGGTGGGTAGAATATAGTTGTGCAATAATTGGCTGTTGATTGCTGGTGTTGACTTCTTGATGTGTAGTGCCTCGCAAACGTCAAGCCGCCTGCTATCGCTGTACCTATCGATGATTTCTGTGTTGTTTACTAGGGTTTCTCTGGCGATGGTTTGGTTGTGGGAAGAGATTATATGTTCCTTAATGGAGCCCTGTTGCTTATGCATCGTTAAACGCCTAGAAAGAGATGTTGTTGTCTTGCCTATATACTGGGTTTTTTGGAGCTTACAGTCCCCAAGAGGGCATTTGAAGGCATAGACGACGTTAGTCTCTTTTAAAGCGTTCTGTTTTGTGTCTGGAGAGTTTCTCATGAGTAGGCTGGCCGTTTTTCTGGTTTTATAGTAAATCGTCAGTTGTATCCTCTGATTTTTGTCTGTAGGGATAACGTTTCTATTAACAATATCTTTCCGGACCCTTTCCTCCGTTTTATGAGCTGTGGAAAAGAAGTTCCTGTAAAATAGTCTAATAGGGGGTATAGGTGTTGTGTTAGTTGTCTCTTCAGAGGTTGCATGGCTTTTCACTTTCCTTCTTATGATGTCTTCGACGAAACCATTGGAGAAGCCGTTATCGACTAGGACCTGCCTTACCCTACAGAGTTCTTCGTCGACTTGCTTCCATTCTGAGCTGTGGCTGAGAGCACGGTCGACATATGCGTTAACAACACTCCTCTTGTACCTGTCTGGGCAGTCGCTGTTGGCATTTAGGCACATTCCTATGTTTGTTTCCTTAGTGTAGACTGCAGTGTGGAAACCTCCGCCCTTTTCCATGACTGTTACATCTAGAAAGGGCAGCTTCCCATCCTTTTCCATCTCGTAAGTGAAACGCAGCACGGAACTCTGCTCAAATGCCTCCTTCAGCTCCTGCAGATGTCTGACATCGGGTACCTGTGTAAAAATGTCGTCAACATACCTGCAGTATATGGCCGGTTTCAAGTTCATGTCGACTAAGACTTTTTGCTCGATGGTACCCATGTAGAAGTTTGCAAACAGGACACCTAGGGGAGAACCCATGGCGACCCCATCTACTTGCTTATACATGTGCCCATCCGGGCTCAAGAAGGGTGCCTCTTTAGTACAAGCTTGGAGTAGTTTCCTCAGAATATTTTCTGGTATGTCAAGAGGAGTACAGGCTGGATCACGATACACTCTGTCGGCTATCATTCCGATTGTCTCGTCCACAGGTACGTTGGTAAACAGCGATTCTACGTCCAACGAGGCTCTTATCCCTGTGGCCCGTGTGCCCCGCAGTAAGTCAACAAATTCCTTTGGAGACTTCAGGCTGAAGGCGCAAGGAACATAAGGAGTCAGTAGGCCGTTGAGTCGCTTTGCCAGTCTGTACGTGGGTGTGGGTATCTGGCTAATGATTGGCCGAAGTGGGTTTCCAGGCTTGTGTGTCTTGATATTTCCATACGCATATCCAGGTTTATATTCCCCAATGATCTTTGGCAGGTGGAGTCCGGATTTCTTGGCGTTCACAGTTTCGATCAGTTTGTTGACCTTTGCTTTTAATTCGGCTGTAGTGTCCTTCGTTACCCTTTGGAACTTAGTTTGGTCAGAGAGTATGATGTTCATTTTCGCCAGATATTCGTCTTTTTTAAGAATGACATATATTGGCGACTTGTCACCTCTCCTGACAACTATCTCCTTGTTCTCACGAAGGCTTTTAGCTGCCGCTTTAAGCTCGGGGGACAGTATGGTGCTTCTGTAATTGCCTCGATTCTTTCCTCCTTCTGCAATAAGTTCTGCTTGTAAGGTATCTTTGGTAGTGACCTTCTTTTGTGTCTCGAGGTCGAATATGTCGTCCAACAGAATTTCCAACTCTACTTTCCGGGCCATCTCACTCGGTCTGGACATAACATGACAGTTTATGCCCAGATTTAGGAGAGTGACTTGGTCCTCAGTGAGGTTAATCCCTGCAAGGTTCAGGAAGCCATCTCTTGGTCGTGGAATTGCCATAGGTCCTCCATATAATGTTGTTAGTTTCTTGATAATCCTTGTTTCAGTGCTGAGGTGATGTTGGTCTGTGAGGATGTCGAGGTGTTGTTCAATGCGGGTACGGATACTTTCGTCGATGTTGCTATTTCTCCACTCGTTTGTAGCATGAAGTAGTTGCGTTTTGTTGTCTTTGATTTCATTCTCTGCCTTGTATATCTGATCACGAATCAGATCCTGGCGATATTTTATCGTGAAGGCTTGATTCCTTGCTGCTGGGTCGTGCGCTTTAATATTAGTATATTTTGGTAGCAGTCTTTCCTGTAGACATATATTATTAAATATGACCGAAAAAGTAAGATTAATAATTCTAACACGAATTTTCTCAATCTTTCGTACATTTCTTTTCACTGTTGGAGGTAAATCAAAAATCAATTCTCCAAAATTCATTTTTATTTCTAGTCTGACGCGTCATATTTCTAGTCATATTTCTATATGTCTACAGGAAAGAATGCTACCAAAATATACTAATATTAAAGCACACGACCCAGCAGCAAGGAATCAAGCCTTCACGATAAAATATCGCCAGGATCTGATTCGTGATCAGATATACAAGGCAGAGAATGAAATCAAAGACAACAAAACGCAACTACTTCATGCTACAAACGAGTGGAGAAATAGCAACATCGACGAAAGTATCCGTACCCGCATTGAACAACACCTCGACATCCTCACAGACCAACATCACCTCAGCACTGAAACAAGGATTATCAAGAAACTAACAACATTATATGGAGGACCTATGGCAATTCCACGACCAAGAGATGGCTTCCTGAACCTTGCAGGAATTAACCTCACTGAGGACCAAGTCACTCTCCTAAATCTGGGCATAAACTGTCATGTTATGTCCAGACCGAGTGAGATGGCCCGGAAAGTAGAGTTGGAAATTCTGTTGGACGACATATTCGACCTCGAGACACAAAAGAAGGTCACTACCAAAGATACCTTACAAGCAGAACTTATTGCAGAAGGAGGAAAGAATCGAGGCAATTACAGAAGCACCATACTGTCCCCCGAGCTTAAAGCGGCAGCTAAAAGCCTTCGTGAGAACAAGGAGATAGTTGTCAGGAGAGGTGACAAGTCGCCAATATATGTCATTCTTAAAAAAGACGAATATCTGGCGAAAATGAACATCATACTCTCTGACCAAACTAAGTTCCAAAGGGTAACGAAGGACACTACAGCCGAATTAAAAGCAAAGGTCAACAAACTGATCGAAACTGTGAACGCCAAGAAATCCGGACTCCACCTGCCAAAGATCATTGGGGAATATAAACCTGGATATGCGTATGGAAATGTCAAGACACACAAGCCTGGAAACCCACTTCGGCCAATCATTAGCCAGATACCCACACCCACGTACAGACTGGCAAAGCGACTCAACGGCCTACTGACTCCTTATGTTCCTTGCGCCTTCAGCCTGAAGTCTCCAAAGGAATTTGTTGACTTACTGCGGGGCACACGGGCCACAGGGATAAGAGCCTCGTTGGACGTAGAATCGCTGTTTACCAACGTACCTGTGGACGAGACAATCGGAATGATAGCCGACAGAGTGTATCGTGATCCAGCCTGTACTCCTCTTGACATACCAGAAAATATTCTGAGGAAACTACTCCAAGCTTGTACTAAAGAGGCACCCTTCTTGAGCCCGGATGGGCACATGTATAAGCAAGTAGATGGGGTCGCCATGGGTTCTCCCCTAGGTGTCCTGTTTGCAAACTTCTACATGGGTACCATCGAGCAAAAAGTCTTAGTCGACATGAACTTGAAACCGGCCATATACTGCAGGTATGTTGACGACATTTTTACACAGGTACCCGATGTCAGACATCTGCAGGAGCTGAAGGAGGCATTTGAGCAGAGTTCCGTGCTGCGTTTCACTTACGAGATGGAAAAGGATGGGAAGCTGCCCTTTCTAGATGTAACAGTCATGGAAAAGGGCGGAGGTTTCCACACTGCAGTCTACACTAAGGAAACAAACATAGGAATGTGCCTAAATGCCAACAGCGACTGCCCAGACAGGTACAAGAGGAGTGTTGTTAACGCATATGTCGACCGTGCTCTCAGCCACAGCTCAGAATGGAAGCAAGTCGACGAAGAACTCTGTAGGGTAAGGCAGGTCCTAGTCGATAACGGCTTCTCCAATGGTTTCGTCGAAGACATCATAAGAAGGAAAGTGAAAAGCCATGCAACCTCTGAAGAGACAACTAACACAACACCTATACCCCCTATTAGACTATTTTACAGGAACTTCTTTTCCACAGCTCATAAAACGGAGGAAAGGGTCCTGAAAGATATTGTTAATAGAAACGTTATCCCTACAGACAAAAATCAGAGGATACAACTGACGATTTACTATAAAACCAGAAAAACGGCCAGCCTACTCATGAGAAACTCTCCAGACACAAAACAGAACGCTTTAAAAGAGACTAACGTTGTCTATGCCTTCAAATGCCCTCTTGGGGACTGTAAGCTCCAAAAAACCCAGTATATAGGCAAGACAACAACATCTCTTTCTAGGCGTTTAACGATGCATAAGCAACAGGGCTCCATTAAGGAACATATAATCTCTTCCCACAACCAAACCATCGCCAGAGAAACCCTAGTAAACAACACAGAAATCATCGATAGGTACAGCGATAGCAGGCGGCTTGACGTTTGCGAGGCACTACACATCAAGAAGTCAACACCAGCAATCAACAGCCAATTATTGCACAACTATATTCTACCCACCTCAAGACTCCGCTCCAATATAGAAGCATCAAGAAATATGGACCAATAGGCTTTCTACAAACACTTCTATTCAATATCCATTGTTTCGTGTTCTGTCTTGTGTTGATGAAATTAATACCCTATTAATGCCACATCTTGTTCTGTCTTGTGTTAATGCCACATCACCCCTTCCACCTCACTCAAATGTAGATATAAAATCGGAGATGCGTAAGTTCTATTCAGTTGTGTATTTGTGAACTAAAGTCTTTGAAAATGTAATAAGTTTTACGAAACGCGCTCGTGTCGCATCAGACTAGAAATAAAAATGAATTTTGGAGAATTGATTTTTGATTTACCTCCAACAGTGAAAAGAAATGTACGGAAGATTGAGAAAATTCGTGTTAGAATTATTAATCTTACTTTTTCGGTCATATATAATAATATATATATATATATATATATATATATATATATATATATATAACTGAAAACTCACACCCCAGAAGTGACTCGAACCCATACTCCCAAAAGCAACGCAACTGGTATGTACAAGACGCCTTAATCCACTTGACCATCACGACCGGACATAATGAGGTGATAGCCTAAGCTATTTGAACCACCCCACCGCCGGCACTCGGATGTGGTTCACATTTTGCCCAGACATATATATATATATATATATATATATATATATATATATATATATATATATATATATATATATATATATATATATATATATATATATATATATATATATATATATATATATATATATATATATATATATATATATATATATATATATATATATATATATATATATATATATATATATATATATATATATATATATATATATATATATCCACTACGTAGTGGGTTAAAGCATACTAGTTATGCCAGCTACTGGAAGGTAGTTGTGCTTTCTGGGTTCGAGTCCCACTGGTGGGTGTTGTCCAAAGATTATATATATATATATATATATATATATATATATATATATATATATATATATATATATATATATATATATATATAAATTTTGTGAGGGTACCAGCTCTGGTGCCAATGTGGGGACCCATAGCCTCGGAGAAGAAAATAAAAAGTATTCAGAGGAGACCTTGTGGTTTCTTACTGAACACTAATATTATCTTCTCCTACCACCTACCACCTACCTATATATATATATATATATATATATATATATATATATATATATATATATATATATATATATATATATATATATATATAATGTACATGTATTTATGAGTGTGTGTACATGTGTATACAACATTAATAATTATGCAACTAGCGTCAAATATTGTTATTTGTTCAGTTCCTGAACCGATTATGTGCCTCTGTAATCCTTTACACCACCGCCTACGGGATAGGTATGAGGGGTGCATAATAAAGAAATAAATAGAAGAAATTGAAATTGCATAATACGGTTATTGACATTCAATAATAGTAAGATAAAGCAATGAGGACCAAATGGGAGACCAGTGATCAGATGAATATTACAGACTCAAGGGTAGCCTTCTCTTCTTGTATATAAATGAAAAAAATAAATTCGTTTGTTTAATTCAAATGCTTGTAGGCGAGAACAGTTGTAAACGCCAACTAGCGCACAAGTACATGAGCGCCCAAAATACTTTTACACAAAAGACATGTACAGACAGGCGTGTGGCTTCTGACTTCTTTTTTATTGATTAATATTAAATATTAGGCGCTTACCTATAATAGTTATCATTTTATACAAGTATAACTCTCACATAATAAATATAAAAGGAGTTTATCCAAAAACTATCAGAAGTGTTGTGTTTTGTGCGTTGTAACGTGTTTGTGGGCATTCGGGTGTGTTGTGTTTACGCTGGCGGGCGGCGTCGTTACCAACTCCGGATTATGTCTATTACATCACTAAACTTCATTTAATAACTATATGCCTGTTAAATAAAAGATTTTAATTGTTAATAGCATTATATTGTCGTTTTAATATGGAACACGTACACATATGCGAAACGTCGAAAGCTGGTATCCGAAGTGGTAAAAATATTAGTGTGCGATAGTGTCAAAGTACGGAGTGTCTTGTATCCATGATGAGAGGGTAAACAACCGCCGCCATTTTAGCAGCACCCGCCGGTGATGTTCAGCACGAGCATTAAGGGAGAACCTTGGCACACACTGTACCTATCATAAAGAATAAGCACCACCATTGACCGCCAAGTGCTCACATCAAGTCTAACTCTAAGAAACAACATTCAAGCCTTGACGCTTCTCCCAACATCCGGGGGAGAAAACCTTCACACAAACCACCTATCATAAAGAAGATGAAGACTTACCAGTGTCCTCAGTGTCCGAAGGTATTCACCCG
Organism: Procambarus clarkii; assembly: GCF_020424385.1. Classification (NCBI taxonomy): domain Eukaryota; kingdom Metazoa; phylum Arthropoda; class Malacostraca; order Decapoda; family Cambaridae; genus Procambarus; species Procambarus clarkii. Next base: position 27,308 of record NW_025556532.1, on the reverse strand, counting down.
TCCTGGAGATGTGAAACGTCACATGTTAGTGCATTCAGGTGACAAACCTCACGAGTGTCCAGAGTGTGGGAAGAAATTCAGTGAGCGTAAAATTATGAAGACTCACATGAGGGTGCATTCGGATGAGAGACCTTTTCAATGTGCTGAGTGTGGCAAAAAATTTAGAGAACGTGGAAATATAATAAGGCACATGTTACTGCATTCAGGTGACAAGCCTCACGAGTGTCCAGAGTGTGGGAAGAGATTCAGTCAACGTGGAGGTATGACGACTCACATGTTAGTGCATTCAGGTGATAAACCTCATGAGTGTCCAGAGTGTGGGAAGAGATTCAGTCAGCATGGACATATGAAGACTCACAGGATGGTGCATGTGGATGAGAGACCTTTTCAATGTGCCGAGTGTGGCAAAAAATTTAGATTACGTGGAAATATATTAAGGCAAATGTTAGTGCATTCAGGTGACAAACCTCATGAATGTCCAGAGTGTGGGAAGAGATTCAGTCGTCTTAGTGATATGAAGACTCACATGTTAGTACATTCAGGTGTCAAACCTCATGAATGTCCAGTGTGTGGGAAGAGATTCAGTCGTCTTGGAAGTATGAAGACTCCCATGTTAGTGCATTCAGGTGACAAGCCTCACGAGTTTCCAGAGTGTGGGAAGAGATTCAGTCGTCTTAGTTGTATGAAGAGGCACAAAATGATACATGCAGATAATAGGCTAAACACTTAGAGTGTGAAAGGTAATTAAGAGAATGTTGAAGGATAATGAGGCACATACAGGTATATTAACTTAACTTTAATCTAACAGTGTACTATCACAATGTCAGTTGGATGTTCTTCAAAGGTAATTCTATTTTGTTTGAGAAATACACTTCACCATGAAAGGTAAAGATCAAGATATATTATTATATTGTTCTTTTATGAAAGTTAGATGACCAAGCAAGAACTAGAGAAGCTGTCACTATAGGAAAATTCAAAATTGCTTATAAGTATAAAAATATCTCTTTAGTTTAGCAAAGATAAATCAAAGCTTTAAATGTTTTTCTTCATATTTATGTAAATAATAATGTGCTTTCTGTTTTTGTTCTCTGTGAAAATTTATTTAAAATGTAATATACTCTGTAGCTAAGTTATGGACATTATTGTTGTAATATTATTTAGCATTGGTGCTGGTGAAGAAGACAGTCTGAGAAGTACTTAAGATGAGACCATTTGATTGATAGGGAAATGTAGGTTAATCAAGGAATTTTCTCATCAGATTCATATGCAAACTGATGTCTATTTTATATTTTTTGTTTAGGCATATTTATGAATAATACTCTTGATTATAAATATTTCACCGAAGAGTTTATTGAAGGCAGATTGGCATTTATAACTGTCAGTCAAGTTAATATGAAATTTAAATTTATATTACTCTAGAAATTTACATCACTCTAAATTTACCAGAAATTTATATTACTCTAGCCTCTATCAGTTATGCTGTAATTGTCTTGGAATAATATTTTACCCGATTTACCTGAGGGCCACTAACCCTAGTGGCCTCGATAAAAACGGGAAGCTAGCAGCTTGTTGAAGATTCCCTTCCCCCCCCTCCCCAATTTTCCTTGTTTTTCTCCAGATATATTTTGAAATTCAGCACATTTTGGCAGTTATGGCGTTGGCAGGTAGTCAGTTCCATCGATCAATAACCCTGTGGGTGAAAAGGCCTGATTCAAAGTTATATTAGCTTGATTAGCAATAATATTATCCTGATTCCTATAATCCTCTGTCAATTATATTATCCAAACTGGCAATTATATTAAGATGATTGTGAATTACATAAACCTTACTGACAATTATATTAGCATGACTGTCAATTTATATCAAACAGATATTTATTTATGTTGTGGTGCTCGTGGGTTCTATTACATCTATCAATGGAGAGTTTCAGATCAGGATTAGCATTTAGGAACAAGGTTTTGTACATGTAAATAGCACAAGAGAATGTGTAGAGCGAGTGTATATTTAGCATGTTCATGGATTTAAACAGAGAGGCTGTGTGTTGTTTGAAGACAATTTTATTGTTCTGATAGATTTTTATTGGGTGGTGATGAGCATCAGGTAATTTGCAGTGGATGAATGAACCCCATGCACAGATACCATATGTTCACATACCAACCCTAATTTTCAAAGAAACCTCTAGATTTTTAGCTCCAGCCATTTCATTGCTCTACAACAAATCATTTGAACTCCAAACCTTTCCTGATATTCTAAGGGAAAAAGAAGCAAGAGTAACCTTAGTCCATTAAAGTGTCAATCTCACTGAAGTCAACAATTATAGACCAATATCAACTCTGCAGATTTTGTCTAAAATATTTTAAAGAGTTAATCTACAAGCAGCCTTAATCCTATTTAGCAAAACAAAATTTACTTAATTCTTGCCATAATGGTTTCAGGCCCAAAAAAGGATCAATCATGCACCGATTAGTATGATTAACTTAATATATGCAGCTCTTGGAAGAAATGAGTACCCTTGTTCATTTATTTGTTGACCTACATTAAGACTTTTTTACACTGTTAACACATTAACTTTTTTAAAATACAACATTACTTGACTGTACTGATTTACGTGCTGGATGATCCCGGAAGCGCCTTAGTCGGACCTTGGCGTGCATCTTATCCGGGACACAAGTTTGAACCCTCATTACGGCCTTTGTGGATTTGTTCATTAAATGTATCATGATACTGTGATTTCTGTATCACAAGAGATGTTCTTTTCCTTAAGAATGTATTCCATGATTTGTATACAGATAAAGGTTTGATTGATAACAGTTGTGTACCTCAATTTGTCTTGATAATAAACAATAAAAGTATATTTGAGTTTAAAAACTTATTATTGCGGTCAAGTTTCATAATTTCTGGAGTACAAGACGACTGGTATTGCCCCTTTTAACCCCTCCGTGGTGCCTCCTTGCCGTGGTGATGGGCTCACGTACACTGCCCTGTGACTGGTGTATGTTGCCTTTGCCCCCTCTCCTGCCCCTTTTTGGGTGGTGGAAGTGCTGAAGGGCACCACGTAGAGGCCTTATGAGCCATCGGACCACCCGTTGGAGGGGTCGCCTGTGAGGGGCGGCCCTGAGTGGATGGTTGGGTGTCCAGGCTGGGGCGATAGGGGGAATGGGGTCTTAGCACCAGTGTGGGAGAATGGACGATGTAGTAGGACTCCCCTGTTGAAAAGGGGGAGCACCGCTGGGGACAACGCACCCTTCCTGCACTGGCCCGTGCTCAGTCTCCCTGGCTGCCCTGGTAGGTGACATCTCCTGCTTCCAGGTCCCAAACTTTTGATACTGTTTGCTGCATGGATGATGACACGACTTCTTTTACCCAGGCTCATGGGGTGGGTGACTAGGCCCCTGAGTCGGACCGTCCTGAAAGACCAGGATCTGTAGCCCCCGCTACAGGGCCCGGTTTAGGCCCAGACTGGACTCTTCCTTCCTGCTCGTCTCCCTCCTCTGTGGTTGGGTCAAGCCCCAAGCCTGCTGTGGTAACCGTCTCGTCCCCTTGCATGGCTCCATTTTATTGTGACTACTGCGCCTTTTGACCCGTCTGTCTCTAAAGGTTCTCATCGCCGTACCCGCCACGACTACTCTCGTATGCTCCCTTCCCATACTAATTTGTACCATGCTTTGTTTGGTCCTGCTTCATGGACTAAGTACTTTGACCTCCATCCTTTACATTCAACTCCTGACAATTTTTCCCTTCATAGGCAACTTGTAGATTCCGTAGATGCCTCAGTTACCTTCAACCCCACCCGTCCTGGTACCTGTGTCGTTGCTGCTCCTCAGGATGCAGCCACCCGCTTGGCTGCCATATCCTGCCTTGGCGAGACCCCTGTTCGGGTCATAAAGAGCGCTCGAGTAAATGCCAGTGTTGGCACTGTTCTCCTCCCACACCATGTTGCGACTGGTGTTAGGAATCTAAAAGACTGAAAACACCACGAAGCATATCCTCAAGGCCCAGGGTCATTCTGTCCTCCAGGTGGATATGTTTACTCATCCCCCTCATCGCCGTCTGCCCCTTCGGGTTGTGAAGAATAACTTTGATGGTAGGACCCTTCTGCCCTCTGTCATTCTTGCTGGTGCCAGATGCTCCATTCAGGAGTATATTCCATCTCCTCGGCTCTGCAAAAAGTGCTAGAGGTTTGGGCATGGTGCCCTCAAATGCTCTAGTCCTGTCTCTGTCTCATGTGTGGAGGCGAGGGTCACTCTAAGCTGGAGTGCACTTCTCCCTAGGTCCGCTGCCTCAATTGCGATGAGGCCAACCCTACCTTCTCCAGCATGTGTATATGCTACAAACTTGAGGCGGCTGTCCTCAACTTGAAGCACCGGGACCATTTGTCTTTCTGAGGTTCGGCGCTAAGTTCATTGTCTCCCCTCTTTCACTGGCGTATCTTATGCTCGCGTGGTGTGCTCTTCCTCTCCTCGTCCTTCCCACCTTACTCAGTCTCACAACTGTTTCCAAGCCTTAGACCCGGACACACCCACCACCACCTCCCTTGTTTCCCTCCGTTCTGTCCCAGAGGGTCCCCTCCCCTTCTGGTTCTCTGTCTAGGGTATCCCTTCTTTCTACCCAGTCTGTCATGTCTCCTGTGTCTTCTTTCTCCTCTCCTTCTGGTCTTCCTTCCCGTCATTCTCCTCCGTCTCTTGGCTCACCACGCCACCTGACAGTGCGAGCCGATGTCCATCGCTCTCCTGGTGGTCATGTTGTTCGCTCACACTCTTCTTCTCCTTTCGAGATGCTGGAATCTGTTGCCCAGTACATTGCTGCTGGGAAACCTGTCTCTTTGAGTCAGAAGCGGAAACCTGGCTCCTCTCCTTCCTCCTTCCCGGTAGGTAAGAAAGCTTCGCTTTCTTCTCAACCCCCTATCTCTGATTCTTTCGTTCCTTCCCCTCCTGCTTCGGTGGTGGAGCTCCCTGTTCCTACTGTGGGGATTTGTTTAGCCCCAGGTTCCGTCTTGGATACTGCCCTTGCTGAGGTGCACTCCCCTCTTTCTGCCCCTCCTCCTCCTCCTCCTCTTCCTTTTCCTCCTCCAGACCCTGTTCGTCGACCTCTGGTCTGTCTTAACACTTCTTTCCCTCCTTCTTTACTCAGTTTACCCATGCCCCCTAACCCTGACTTCGCTGATCGTGCTTCTGACCCTGTGCTTCTTTCACGTGCTGTATTCCCTTTTCACCTTTGTTTCTTCTTTGATCTCTGCTGCAATCCTTTCTCTTTTTGTCAATGTCCATTCTTCCGTGGAACATCCGTGGATAATACGCCAATTTCCTTGACCTCCAACTTCTAATTTCACAGTTTTTGCCCCCCTTTGTGTCTGTCTCCAGGAGCCGATGCTTGGTGCTCGTCCTGGTCGTTTCCGTGGCTATTCTTTTCTCTCACCCCCCCCCCCCAGCTGTTGCTGGGGCCCATAACCCTTCTCTCTTGATTCACTCAGATGTTCCCTTCATCCCCTTACTTTTTCCTCGCCTCTCCACTGTTCTGCTGCTGTTCTGCTCTCTTGATTCACTCAGATGTTCCCTTCGTCCCCTTACTATTTCCTTGCCTCTCCACTGTTCTGCTGCGTGTGTCTTTGTGCGTAAATGGTACGTGGTTTGTTCCATTTATCTCCTCCCCACTGTCCCACTTTCTCTTCCCGATCTTAAACACCTCCTAGACTCCTTGCCAGAACCTGTGCTCCTGCTGGGTGATTTCAATTGTCGTCATGCCTTTTGGGGTGATGTGCTGACAAACACCCAGGGTCGCCTCCTTGAACCTTTCCTCCTCTCTTCTTCCCTGTCCCTTCTTAATTCTGGTGAGCCCACTCATTTGGACTCTCGGACTTGCTCCCTTTCCTGTCTCGATCTTTCTCTGTGCTCGTCATCCCTTTCCTCAGATTTTGGGTGGTGGGTCCTTGATGACTTCCATGGCAGTGACCATTTTCCTATCCTTGTTAGTTTTTTCTCTTTTCACCCTCCTCTCTCCTTCCCTAGGTGGCGGGTTGCAGAGGCTGACTGGTGCCTCTTTACTCTCCATGTTACTATTTCCGACCTCTCCATTCTGCCTCTCCCTCATGCCCTCCTTCTTTTTCATGACACTGTCTTTGATGCTGCCCTCCACTCTATTCCTTGGTCTTCCTCTTGGGGAATGTGGAAGTGCGTTCCCTGGTGGAATGTGGACTGTACTCGGGCTGTCCGCTGTAAGCGTGCAGCCTGGAAGAGACATCGCCGCCGGCAGAAAGTTGAGTCTTTTCTTTTGTTTCGAAAGGCGAGTGCGGTGGCCCGTAGGACTATCTGTTCGGCTAAACGTGCTTGCTGAATGTCTTATGTCTCCACTGTTATGTCCAAAGCTCCTCTACCACTGGTCTGGAAGCGTATTCGCAAGATTACGAACTTACCCCCGCGTAAGTTCGTTCCCAATGTCTCGCCGGTCCTTCGCCTCCGTGGTGTTCTTGTGGCGGACCCATTGCAGGTCGCGACCGAACTGGGTTCCCACTTTTCATTTATTTATTATTTATTTATTTATTTATTTATTTATTTATTTATTTATTTATTTATATACAAGAAGGTACATTGGGTTTGTGAGAATACATTGGATAGTACAGTATTTACATTCTTGTAAAGCCACTAGTACGCACAGCGTTTCGGGCAGGTCCTTAATCTAGCAGATAATTTTAAGTAGGTAATTTCAATCAGAGTTGATAAATGATAAAGATACATTACAAGAGAAAAATGAGATGAGAGAGATAAGTAGGTATATTAAAGCACATTGTTATATTAAAGCTCTGATTGATTACATTGACAGCTTGATTAGTAATTTAAACAAGGTTAATAGACACCATACAGCTGATTAACAGCACATATAAGACAGCAATGATCACAATGGTAAAGATGTTCAGATTGGGTACATAAAGATTGGGAGACTGGGTAGCAAAAGATACAGATAAACAAGATTTATAAACACCATACAACAGATTGGCAGCACATATAAGAAAACAGCAATGATCACAATGGTAAAGATGTTCAAATTGGGAACATAAAGGTTGGGAGATTGGGTAGCAATTGATACAGTGCAATTTTAAGGCAAAAAGTGAAAAACTATGAAGATGAAATTAGGTACTTTTTAGTATTGATTTTGAATGATGTAAAAGTTGGACAGCTTTTCAATTCAGTTGGGAGTGAGTTCCATAAACTGGGTCCCTTTATTTGCATAGAGTGTTTACACAGATTAAGTTTAACTCTGGGGATATCAAAGAGATATTTTTTTCTGGTGTGGTGATAATGGGTCCTATTACATCTGTCCAAGAAGAGTTTCAGACAAGGATTTGCATTTAAGAACAGGGTTTTGTAAATGTAGTTGACACAAGAGAATTTGTGGAGTGAGATTATGTTTAGCATGTTTAGGGAGTTAAACAAGGGGGCTGTGTGTTGTCTGAAAGCAGAATTTGATATTATTCTGATAGCAGATTTTTGCTGAGTGATGATGGACTTGAGGTGGTTTGCAGTGGTTGAACCCCATGCACAGATACCATAGTTGAGATAGGGATAGATTAGTGCATAATATAGAGAGATGAGAGCAGAGTTAGGAACATAATATCTAATTTTGGAGAGTATACCAACTGTTTTAGATACTTTCTTAGTTATGTGTTGTATGTGGGTACTGAAGTTGAGTCTCTTGTCTAGGAATATGCCAAGAAACTTTCCATCATTTTTATTGCTAATGTTTACATTGTCAATCTGAAGCTGAATTGCATTTGTAGATTTGCTTCCGAATAGGATGTAGTAGGTCTTTTCTATGTTAAGTGTTAGTTTGTTGGTTGACATCCATAAGTGGACTTTTTTTAGTTCATTATTAACAACACCATTTAGTGTATGTGGGTTGGGGTTGGAGTAGATGAGGGTAGTATCATCAGCAAACAAAATAGGTTTCAGAATGTTAGAGACATTAGGCAGATCATTAATGTATATAAGAAAAAGAAGAGGTCCCAAGATGCTGCCCTGTGGCACTCCAACAGTTATTGGTAGAATGGGAGAGATTATATTATTGATGGCTACACATTGGTGTCTATCACTAAGATAGGATTGGATATAGTCCAGTGCATGGCCTCGGATTCCATAATGATGGAGTTTACTTAAGAGGTAATCGTGATTAACAGTATCAAAGGCCTTTCTCAGTTCAATGAAGAGTCCAATTGGAAACTCATTTTTGTCAAGAGCTGAGTAAATTATATCAAGGAGACTAATTATTGCATCGTTGGTACTCTTTTGAGAGCGGAATCCAAACTGACAGGGGCTAAGGATGTCGAATTTTACGAGAGAGGAGTAGAGCTGTTTGTAGATAATTAGTTCATGTTAGTTCTGGTTCTCATCTTCCCCAATCCTTCCTTCTTCGTAAGCCTATTCTTGAATCTCGTCCTTTAAATTTTTGTACTCATCTTCGCCTTCCCTATAATGATCCCTTCTCTCTCTCTGAGCTTCAGTCTGCCCTAGCCCTCTGTGGTTTATGGCAGTGGGCTCCGATGGCATTCATTATGAAATGGTTTGCTAACTCTCTCCGTGTACGTCTCAGTATTTACTGAGTCTGTAAAATCGGATCTGGGAGTCATCGTCAGTCCCTGAAGACTGGCTCGATGCTGTTGTCCTCCCTGTTCGGAAACCAGGGTCTCTCGGGGTCATCCCCCAACGACTTCCCCACTATTGCCATCACGAGTTGTGTCTGCAAGCTCTTTGAACGTATGGTTAACGTTCGTTTGATGTGGTTCTTAGAATACTATCACCATCTCTTCCCTTCTTAATATGGTTTTCGCAAGACCTGCAGCACAACGAATGTCCTGGTGAACTTGGAGGTCTATATTCGTACTGCTTTTGCTGCGAAGACCTCTGTTGTTGCCATCCTTTTTGACCTGGAAAAGACTGACGACACTACCTGGCGGTATCATATTCTGTCTCAATTTCATTCTTTTGGCCTTCGTGGTCATCTCCCTCTCTTCCTCCAGAGTTTCCTCTCTCGTCGTTCCTTTCGTGTGCAGCTTGATACCACTCTCTCTGCCCCTTTTCGGCATTATGAGGGTGTACCCCAGGGTAGTGTTATAAGCACTACTCTTTTTCTAGTTGGCCTCAACGGTCTTCTATCATTTCTTCCTTCTGGCGTCTTCTCCGCTCTATATGTTGAGGATCTTACCCTTTGTTGTCAGGGTGATGATTCGCCTCTCCTTCAACGGCGGCCTCAACTTGCGATTGATGTCGTGTCGTCTTGGGCCACTGATCATGGCTTTAAGTTCTCTGTGTCTAAGACTTGTGCTATGACTTTTACTCGGAAGCATGTCGTTCTTCGTCCCTCTTTGTCACTTTATGGTCATCACCTTGTGTACTCCGCTAAGCTTTTGGGGTTAATCTTTGACACTCATTTGTCTTGGTCAGCCCATATCTCTTACCTCTGAGTTGAATGCTCTAAGGCCCTTAACCTCCTTAAGGTTTTGTCCCATACTTCTTGGGAAGCGAATAGGCGCACGCTCCTCTATTTCCACTCCTCTCTCGTTCTGTCTAAACTCGATTATGGTTGCCCTGCATACTCTTCTGCTTCTCCTTCTACTCTTTGCCGTCTTGATGCTTTGCACCATACTGGGTTGCATCTCAGCTCTGGTGCCTTTCGTTTGACTCCCGCCCTCAGTTTGTATGTTGACACTGGCATCCTCTCTCTCCAGGACCGCCGTGATCGCTACTGTCTTTGCTATCTTGAGCAGTCCTTACAACATCCTTCCTCTCTCTTCTGTCGTGCTTTAACTTTTACCCCTCCTGTGGTTCCTGTTGTTCTTCATCGCCTCCTTCTTTTTGTCCGGTTATCTCGCTTACAGGATTCTCTTTCTGTTCATATTTCTAATGTTTCTCCTCGTATTATTCCATCCTTGCCTCCGTGGAGAGTTCCTCTAGCAAAGTTTTGTACGTCCTTGACTCACATCACTAAAGTTTTTACCCCTCCTACGATTCTGAAACGCCTTTTCCTTGAGCACTTTTCTTTGCACTCCCACTCTCTTTCCGTCTTCACTGATGGGTCTAAGTCTGCGGACGGTATGGACTACTCTGTTGCTTTTCCTGACCTCACTTATATGTGTCGCCTCCCTTCGAAGGCTAGCGTCTTCACAGCAGAACTTTATAAATAATAAATAAATAAATAAATAAATGTTTATTTAGGTAAGGAACATGCATACAAGAGATTTTACAAAGATTGAGGGATTTATAGATAGAGCTAGTACATACAATGCCTAAAGCCACTAATTACGTAAAGCGTTTCGGGCATGAAAAACATTAATGACTAAATCTTAATACTAATTGAGTTTAAAGAATAAAATGTGTTGAGAAAAAATAAAAATAGAGATAAAAAAGGGGGGAACATGGCTGAAAAAGCAGCACAAATACAATTAGGTCGACAAACAGCATTGTTTAAAAAAACAGACATGGATTGAAAATAGAGGGGTAAGGTACAGGTTATTTATTAGGTAGTGCTTCGTTTTTATCTTAAACTGGTTGAGAGAGGTACAGTCTTTAACCTGGTTGGGAAGGTCATTCCACATGCACTCCGTCTCTTCCTTTCTCATTGTCATTCCTCCTTTGTGGTTGTAGTTGACTCGTAGTGCCCTCATGGCTCTAGGATCCTTTAATCCTGTCCTTCCTGTGGTCATCGAGATTCAACATTGGCTGTTTCTTATTTCTAGTAAATTTAAATCAGTAGAGTTTTGCTGGGTTCCCAGCCATATTCGTGTTTCTTTAAATGAGCGTGCAGATACTGCTGATAGGGACGCTATTTGTTCTTGTCCCATATCCCGTAAAGGAATCCTTATTCCGACTTTTATCCTGTTATTCATTCCTCCATCCTTGCCCGTTGGCAGGGTTGTTGTTCCTCTGTAGTTAGTAACAAGCTGCGTACTCTCAAACGTAGTGTGTCCCCGTGGCCTTCCTCCTACCACCGTAATCAGTGGTGGGAAACTGCTGTGGCAAGACTGCAGATTGGCCATACTCGCTTAACTCTCGATCACTTAATGGAGCGCCGCCCTGCTCCTTATTGCCCAAATTGCGTTGTCCCTCTTACAGTTGTTCATATTCTTGATGAGTGTCCTGACTTCCAGGACGAGCGTGTGTCTTGCTTTCCGACCGTCCGTCGCGGTCACTTGTCCCTCGATAGAATTCTTGGTGAATCGGATACTTTTGATATCGTTCGCCTTATGCGTTTCTGTTCTCGTATTGGCATTCTTGGTGATATTTTGCGCCCTTTGATTATTTCGCACTCTGATGGTGCTACATAGCCTTTCCGGTTTGGTGCCTTCTTTTGATAATTACCTTACCTTGCCCCCTTTTAAGTACTGTGGTATATGTGTTGTTATTTGTAAGTAGGTATTTAGTAAGTAGGCAGGCAGGCAAGTAGGGGCTTGATGGCTGAGTGGACAGCGCTTCGGATTCGTAGTCCTGAGGTTCCAGGTTCGATCACCAGTGGAGACGGAAATAAATGAGCAGAGTTTCTTTCACCCTGATGCCTCTGTTACCTAGCAGTAAATAGGTACCTGGGAGTTAGACAGCTGCTACGGGTTGCCTCCCGAGGATGTGTAACAAAAAGGAGACCTGGTCGAGGACCGGGCCGCGGGAACGCTAAGCCCGGAAATCATCTCATGATAGGTACTGATATATCAAATCTTTTGATCAGTAATGTTTTTGCTTAATGTTGTCTATCTGTAGCTGAATTGCATTTGATGATTTGCTTCCAAATAAGATGTAGTAAGTCTTTTCGATGTTTAATGTTAGTTTGTTCGTTGACATCCATAAGTGGACTTTTTTTTAATTCATTATTCACAACATTATTTAGTGTACGTGGGTTGAGGTTTGAATAGATAAGGGTAGTATCGTCAGCAAACAATATAGGTTTGTGAATATTAGAGACATTAGGCAGATCGTTTATATATATAAGAAATTGAAGAGGTCCTAAGATATATATATATATATGTATATATATATATATATATATATATATATATATATATATATATATATATATATATATATATATATATATATATATATATATATATATATATATATATATATATATAAAGTTTGTGAGGGTACCACCTCTGGTGCCAATGTGGGGACCCATAGCCTCGGAGAAGAAAATAAAAAGTATTCAGAGGAGACCTTGTGGTTTCTCACTGAACACTAATATTATCTTCTCCTACCACCCCCATTCTTTTGTATGTACACATATATATTTACTTTACTTGAACTTTGTTACAAAAAAGAAGTTACATATGGGTTACAAAGATGGTTATCATAGGTTGTCGAGTTCCTCCAGCTCCTCAGATGGCAAGCAGGAACCCTGGATGCAGTGCGCATTTCCCCTCTGTATCGCCACACTGAGGCGCTGGAAAAGAAAGCTTGCAGCTCTTGGGTCCCTTGTTGTTTCAATGAGCCTAGAACCCAGTTCCTTCAAAAAACATTAGGAAGCATTAGGAATTGATGTGACGAACATATATATATATATATATATATAACTGAAAACTCACACCCCAGAAGTGACTCGAACCCATACTCCCACAACTGGTATGTACAGGGACGCCTTAATCCGCTTGACCATCACGACCGGACATAAGGAAGTGATAGCCGAGGCTATATGAACCACTTCCCCGCCGGCACTCGGATGGTAATCTTGGGCATAGCATTTTATCAAATCACCTCATTCTTTGGGGCACACGTGAGGAACACAAATGCAAACAAGCCTGAATGGTCCCCAGGACTATATACAACTGAAAACTCACACCCCAGAAGTGACTCGAACCCATACTCCCACAACTGGTATGTACAGGGACGCCTTAATCCGCTTGACCATCACGACCGGACATAAGGAAGTGATAGCCGAGGCTATATGAACCACTTCCCCGCCGGCACTCGGATGGTAATCTTGGGCATAGCATTTTATCAAATCACCTCATTCTTTGGGGCACACGTGAGGAACACAAATGCAAACAAGCCTGAATGGTCCCCAGGACTATATACAACTGAAAACTCACACCCCAGAAGTGACTCGAACCCATACTCCCACAACTGGTATGTACAGGGACGCCTTAATCCGCTTGACCATCAGGTGATTTGATAAAATGCTATGCCCAAGATTACCATCCGAGTGCCGGCGGGGAAGTGGTTCATATAGCCTCGGCTATCACTTCCTTATGTCCGGTCGTGATGGTCAAGCGGATTAAGGCGTCCCTGTACATACCAGTTGTGGGAGTATGGGTTCGAGTCACTTCTGGGGTGTGAGTTTTCAGTTGTATATAGTCCTGGGGACCATTCAGGCTTGTTTGCATATATATATATATATATATATATATATATATATATATATATATATATATATATATATATATATATTATTAAATATGACCGAAAAAGTAAGATTAATAATTCTAACACGAATTTTCTCAATCTTTCGTACATTACGCTTCACTGTTGGAGGTAAATCAAAAATCAACTCTCCAAAATTCATTTTTATTTTGCTCTCAGCCACAGCTCAGAATGGAAGCAAGTCGACGAAGAACTCTGTAGGGTAAGGCAGGTCCTAGTCAATAACGGCTTCTCCAATGGTTTCGTCGAAGACATCATAAGAAGGAAAGTGAAAAGCCATGCAACCTCTGAAGAGACAACTAACACAACACCTATACCCCCTATTAGACTATTTTACAGGAACTTCTTTTCCACAGCTCATAAAAAGGAGGAAAGGGTCCTGAAAGATATTGTTAATAGAAACGTTATCCCTACAGACAAAAATCAGAGGATACAACTGACGATTTACTATAAAACTAGAAAAACGGCCAGCCTACTCATGAGAAACTCTCCAGACACAAAACAGAACGCTTTAAAAGAGACTAACGTCGTCTATGCCTTCAAATGCCCACTTGGGGACTGTAAGCTCCAAAAAAACCCAGTATATAGGCAAGACAACAACATCGCTTTCTAGGCGTTTAACGATGCATAAGCAACAGGGCTCTATTAAGGAACATATAATCTCTTCCCACAACCAAACCATCGCCAGAGAAATCCTAGTAAACAACACAGAAATCATAGATAGATACAGCGATAGCAGGCGGCTTGACGTTTGCGAGGCACTACACATCAAGAAGTCAACACCAGCAATCAACAGCCAATTATTGCACAACTATATTCTACCCACCTCAAGACTCCGCTCCAATATAGAAGCATCAAGAAATATGGACCAATAGGCTTTCTACGATCACTTCTATTCAATACCCATTGTTTCGTGTTCTGTCTTGTGTTAATGAAATTAATACCCTATTAATACCACTTCTTGTTATGTCTTGTGTTGATGAAATTAATACCCTATTAATGCCACCTCTTGTTCTGTCTAGTGTTGATGAAATTAATACCCTATTAATGCCACCTCACCCCATCCACCTCTCTCAAATGTAGATATAAAATCGGAGATGCGTAAGTTCTATTCAGTTGTGTATATGTAAACTAAAGTCTTTGAAAATGTAATAAGTTTTACGAAACGCACTCGTGTCGCGTCAGACTAGAAATAAAAATGAATTTTGGAGAATTGATTTTTGATTTACCTCCAACAGTGAAAAGAAATGTACGAAAGATTGAAAAATTCGTGTTAGAATTATTAATCTTACTTTTTCGGTCATATTTAATAATATATATATATATATATATATATATATATATATATATATATATATATATATATATATATATATATATATATATATATATATATATATATATATATATATATATATATATATATATATATATATATATATATATATATATATATATATATATATATATATATATTTATATATATATATATATATATATATATATATATATATATATATATATATATATATATATATATATATATATATATATATATATATATATATATATATATATATAAGGCACAACTCTCCTAAACACGAGAGTTAAGTATACAACTTTAGAACACTTTCCCACCAGGAGACTCGAACCCTAGCCAGCACAGAAGCCTTTCAGCAACTGGCATAACAGGTACGCCTTAACCCGCTCCACCACCCGCTCAGACCCTTAAAAGAGATGGTAATTTCGGAGTATTTAAATACACCAAAGATCACCACCTCCCAAGAGCACTAGAGCAAGTGAGGGGTCATTTAGACGTCAATTTCATCAAGTCCCTGTTAATATGGGAAGACACAGTGTCTATGCTTAAGGCACAACTCTCCTAAACACGAGAGTTAAGTATACAACTTTAGAACACTTTCCCACCAGGAGACTCGAACCCTAGCCAGCACAGAAGCCTTCCAGCAACTGGCATAACAGGTACGCCTTAACCCGCTCCACCACCCGCTCAGACCCTTAAAAGAGATGGTAATTTCGGAGTATTTAAATACACCAAAGATCACCACCTCCCAAGAGCACTAGAGCAAGTGAGGGTCATTTAGACGTTAATTTCATCAAGTCCCTGTTAATATGGGAAGACACAGTGTCTATGCTTAAGGCACAACTCTCCTAAACACGAGAGTTAAGTATACAACTTTAAAACACTTTCCCACCAGGAGACTCGAACCCTAGCCAGCACAGAAGCCTTCCAGCAACTGGCATAACAGGTACGCCTTAACCCGCTCCACCACCCACTCAGACCCTTAAAAGAGATGGTAATTTCGGAGTATTTAAATACACCAAAGATCACCACCTCCCAAGAGCACTAGAGCAAGTGAGGGGTCATTTAGACGTCAATTTCATCAAGTCCCTGTTAATATGGGAAGACACAGTGTCTATGCTTAAGGCACAACTCTCCTAAACACGAGAGTTAAGTATACAACTTTAGAACACTTTCCCACCAGGAGACTCGAACCCTAGCCAGCACAGAAGCCTTCCAGCAACTGGCATAACAGGTACGCCTTAACCCGCTCCACCACCCGCTCAGACCCTTAAAAGAGATGGTAATTTCGGAGTATTTAAATACACCAAAGATCACCACCTCCCAAGAGCACTAGAGCAAGTGAGGGGTCATTTAGACGTTAATTTCATCAAGTCCCTGTTAATATGGGAAGACACAGTGTCTATGCTTAAGGCACAACTCTCCTAAACACGAGAGTTAAGTATACAACTTTAGAACACTTTCCCACCAGGAGACTCGAACCCTAGCCAGCACAGAAGCCTTCCAGCAACTGGCATAACAGGTACGCCTTAACCCGCTCCACCACCCGCTCAGACCCTTAAAAGAGATGGTAATTTCGGAGTATTTAAATACACCAAAGATCACCTAATTTCGGAGTATTTAAATACACCAAAGATCACCATCTCCCAAGAGCACTAGAGCAAGTGAGGGGTCATTTAGACGTTAATTTCATCAAGTCCCTGTTAATATGGGAAGACACAGTGTCTATGCTTAAGGCACAACTCTCCTAAACACGAGAGTTAAGTATACAACTTTAGAACACTTTCCCACCAGGAGACTCGAACCCTAGCCAGCACAGAAGCCTTCCAGCAACTGGCATAACAGGTACGCCTTAACCCGCTCAGACCCTTAAAAGAGATCGTAATTTCGGAGTATTTAAATACACCAAAGATCACCACCTCCCAAGAGCACTAGAGCAAGTGAGGGTCATTTAGACGTTAATTTCATCAAGTCCCTGTTAATATGGGAAGACACAGTGTCTATGCTTAAGGCACAACTCTCCTAAACACGAGAGTTAAGTATACAACTTTAGAACACTTTCCCACCAGGAGACTCGAACCCTAGCCAGCACAGAAGCCTTCCAGCAACTGGCATAACAGGTACGCCTTAACCCGCTCCACCACCCGCTCAGACCCTTAAAAGAGATGGTAATTTCGGAGTATTTAAATACACCAAAGATCATCACCTCCCAAGAGCACTAGAGCAAGTGAGGGGTCATTTAGACGTTAATTTCATCAAGTCCCTGTTAATATGGGAAGACACAGTGTCTATGCTTAAGGCACAACTCTCCTAAACACGAGAGTTAAGTATACAACTTTAGAACACTTTCCCACCAGGAGACTCGAACCCTAGCCAGCACAGAAGCCTTCCAGCAACTGGCATAACAGGTACGCCTTAACCCGCTCCACCACCTGCTCAGACCCTTAAAAGAGATGGTAATTTCAGAGTATTTAAATACACCAAAGATCACCACCTCCCAAGAGCACTAGACCAAGTGAGGGGTCATTTAGATGTTAATTTCATCAAGTCCCTGTTAATATGGGAAGACACAGTGTCTATGCTTAAGGCACAACTCTCCTAAACACGAGAGTTAAGTATACAACTTTAGAACACTTTCCCACCAGGAGACTCGAACCCTAGCCAGCACAGAAGCCTTCGAGCAACTGGCATAACAGGTACGCCTTAACCCGCTCAGACCCTTAAAAGAGATGGTAATTTCGGAGTATTTAAATACACCAAAGATCACCACCTCCCAAGAGCACTAGAGCAAGTGAGGGGTCATTTAGACGTTAATTTCATCAAGTCCCTGTTAATATGGGAAGACACAGTGTCTATGCTTAACGCACAACTCTCCTAAACACGAGAGTTAAGTATACAACTTTAGAACACTTTCCCACCAGGAGACTCGATCCCTAGCCAGCACAGAAGCCTTCCAGCAACTGGCATAACAGGTACGCCTTAACCCGCTCCACCACCCGCTCAGACCCTTAAAAGAGATGGTAATTTCGGAGTATTTAAATACACCAAAGATCAACACCTCCCAAGAGCACTAGAGCAAGTGAGGGGTCATTTAGACGTTAATTTCATCAAGTCCCTGTTAATATGGGAAGACACAGTGTCTATGCTTAAGGCACAACTCTCCTAAACACGAGAGTTAAGTATACAACTTTAGAACACTTTCCCACCAGGAGACTCGAACCCTAGCCAGCACAGAAGCCTTCCAGCAACTGGCATAACAGGTACGCCTTAACCTGCTCCACCACCCGCTCAGACCCTTAAAAGAGATGGTAATTTCGGAGTATTTAAATACACCAAAGATCACCACCTCCCAAGAGCACTAGAGCAAGTGAGGGGTCATTTAGACGTCAATTTCATCAAGTCCCTGTTAATATGGGAAGACACAGTGTCTATGCTTAAGGCACAACTCTCCTAAACACGAGAGTTAAGTATACAACTTTAGAACACTTTCCCACCAGGAGACTCGAACCCTAGCCAGCACAGAAGCCTTCCAGCAACTGGCATAACAGGTACGCCTTAACCCGCTCCACCACCCGCTCAGACCCTTAAAAGAGATGGTAATTTCGGAGTATTTAAATACACCAAAGATCATCACCTCCCAAGAGCACTAGAGCAAGTGCGGGGTCATTTAGACGTTAATTTCATCAAGTCCCTGTTAATATGGGAAGACACAGTGTCTATGCTTAAGGCACAACTCTCCTAAACACGAGAGTTAAGTATACAAATTTAGAACACTTTCCCACCAGGAGACTCGAACCCTAGCCAGCACAGAAGCCTTCCAGCAACTGGCATAACAGGTACGCCTTAACCCGCTCCACCACCCGCTCAGACCCTTAAAGAGATGGTAATTTCGGAGTATTTAAATACACCAAAGATCACCACCTCCCAAGAGCACTAGAGCAAGTGAGGGGTCATTTAGACGTTAATTTCATCAAGTCCCTCTTAATATGGGAAGACACAGTGTCTATCCTTAAGGCACAACTCTCCTAAACACGAGAGTTAAGTATACAACTTTAGAACACTTTCCCACCAGGAGACTCGAACCCTAGCCAGCACAGAAGCCTTCCAGCAACTGGCATAACAGGTACGCCTTAACCCGCTCAGACCCTTAAAAGAGATGGTAATTTCGGAGTATTTAAATACACCAAAGATCACCACCTCCCAAGAGCACTAGAGCAAGTGAGGGGTCATTTAGACGTTAATTTCATCAAGTCCCTGTTAATATGGGAAGACACAGTGTCTATGCTTAAGGCACAACTCTCCTAAACACGAGAGTTAAGTATAGAACTTTAGAACACTTTCCCACCAGGAGACTCGAACCCTAGCCAGCACAGAAACCTTCCAGCAACTGGCATAACAGGTACGCCTTAACCCGCTCCACCACCCGCTCAGACCCTTAAAAGAGATGGTAATTTCGGAGTATTTAAATACACCAAAGATCACCACCTCCCTAGAGCACAAGAGCAAGTGAGGGGTCATTTAGACGTTAATTTCATCAAGTCCCTGTTAATATGGGAAGACACAGTGTCTATGCTTAAGGCACAACTCTCCTAAACACAAGAGTTAAGTATACAACTTTAGAACACTTTCCCACCAGGAGACTCGAACCCTAGCCAGCACAGAAGCCTTCCAGCAACTGGCATAGCAGGTACGCCTTAACCCGCTCCACCACCCGCTCAGACCCTTAAAAGAGATGGTAATGTCGGAGTATTTAAATACACCAAAGATCACCACCTCCCAAGAGCACTAGAGCAAGTGAGGGGCCATTTAGACGTTAATTTCATCAAGTCCCTGTTAATATGGGAAGACACAGTGTCTATGCTTAAGGCACAACTCTCCTAAACACGAGAGTTAAGTATACAACTTTAGAACACTTTCCCACCAGGAGACTCGAACCCTAGCCAGCACAGAAGCCTTCCAGCAACTGGCATAACAGGTACGCCTTAACCCGCTCCACCACCCGCTCAGACCCTTAAAACTTAAGGGTCTTAGCGGGTGGTGGAGCGGGTTAAGGCGTACCTGTTATGCCAGTTGCTGTAATGCTTCTGTGCTGGCTAGGGTTCTAGTCTCCTGGTGGGAAAGTGTTCTAAAGTTGTATACTTAACTCTCGTGTTTAGGAGAATTGTGCCTTAAGCATAGACACTGTGTCTTCCCATATTAACAGGGACTTGATGAAATTAACGTCTAAATGACCCCTCACTTGCCCTAGTGCTCTTGGGAGGTGGTGATCTTTGGTGTATTTAAATACTCCGAAATTACCATCTCTTTTAAGTGTCTGAGCGGGTGGTGGAGCGGGTTAAGGCGTACCTGTTATGCCAGTTGCTGGAAGGCTTCTGTGCTGGCTAGGGTTCGAGTCTCCTGGTGGGAAAGTGTTCTAAAGTTGTATACTTAACTCTCGTGTTTAGGAGAGTTGTGCCTTAAGCATAGACACTGTCTTCCCATATTAACAGGGACTTGATGAAATTATCGTCTAAATGACCCCTCACTTGCTCTAGTGCTCTTGGGAGGTGGTGATCTTTGGTGTATTTAAATACTCCGAAATTACCATCTCTTTTAAGGGTCTGAGCGGGTGGTGGAGCGGGTTAAGGCGTACCTGTTATGCCAGTTGCTGGAAGGCTTCTGTGCTGGCTAGGGTTCGAGTCTCCTGGTGGGAAAGTGTTCTAAAGTTGTATACTTAACTCTCGAGTTTAGGAGAGTTGTGCCTTAAGCATAGACACTGTGTCTTCCCATAATAACAGGGACTTGATGAAATTAACGTCTAAATGACCCCTCACTTGCTCTAGTGCTCTTTGGAGGTGGTGATCTTTGGTGTATTTAAATACACCGAAATTACCATCTCTTTTAAGGGTCTGAGCGGGTTAATTCGTACCTGTTATGCCAGTTGCTGGAAGGCTTCTGTGCTGGCTAGGGTTCGAGTCTCCTGGTGGGAAAGTGTTCTAAAGTTGTATACTTAACTCTCGTGTTTAGGAGAGTTGTGCCTTAAGCATAGACACTGTGTCTTCCCATATTAACAGGGACTTGATGAAATTAACGTCTAAATGACCCCTCACTTGCTCTAGTGCTCTTGGGAGGTGGTGATCTTTGGTGTATTTAAATACTCCGAAATTACCATCTCTTTTAAGGGTCTGAGCGGGTGGTGGAGCGGGTTAAGGCGTACCTGTTATGCCAGTTGCTGGAAGGCTTCTGTGCCGGCTAGGGTTCGAGTCTCCTGGTGGGAAAGTGTTCTAAAGTTGTATACTTAACTCTCGTGTTTAGGAGAGTTGCGCCTTAAGCATAGACACTGTGTCTTCCCATATTAACAGGGACTTGATGAAATTAACGTCTAAATGACCCCTCACTTGCTCTAGTGCTCTTGGGAGGTGGTGATCTTTGGTGTATTTAAATACTCCGAAATTACCATCTCTTTTAAGGGTCTGAGCGGGTGGTGGAGCGGGTTAAGGCGTACCTGTTATGCCAGTTGCTGGAAGGCTTCTGTGCTGGCTAGGGTTCGAGTCTCCTGGTGGGAAAGTGTTCTAAAGTTGTATACTTAACTCTCGTGTTTAGGAGAGTTGTGCCTTAAGCATAGACACTGTGTCTTCCCATATTAACAGGGACTTGATGAAATTAACGTCTAAATGACCCCTCACTTGCTCTAGTGCTCTTGGGAGGAGGTGATCTTTGGTGTATTTAAATACTCCGAAATTACCATCTCTTTTAAAGGTCTGAGCGGGTGGTGGAGCGGGTTAAGGCGTACCTGTTATGCCAGTTGCTGGAAGGCTTCTGTGCTGGCTAGGGTTCGAGTCTCCTGGTGTGAAAGTGTTCTAAAGTTGTATACTTAACTCTCGTGTTTAGGAGAGTTGTGCCTTAAGCATAGACACTGTGTCTTCCCATATTAACAGGGATTTGATGAAATTAACGTCTAAATGACCCCTCACTTGCTCTAGTGCTCTTGGGAGGTGATGATCTTTGGTGTATTTAAATACTCCGAAATTACCATCTCTTTTAAGGGTCTGAGCGGGTGGTGGAGCGGGTTAAGGCGTACCTGTTATGCCAGTTGCTGGAAGGCTTCTGTGCTGGCTAGGGTTCGAGTCTCCTGGTGGGAAAGTGTTCTAAAGTTGTATACTTACTCTCGTGTTTAGGAGAGTTGTGCGTTAAGCATAGACACTGTGTCTTCCCATATTAACAGGGACTTGATGAAATTAACGTCTAAATGACCCCTCACTTGCTCTAGTGCTCTTGGGAGGTGGTGATCTTTGGTGTATTTAAATACTCCGAAATTACCATCTCTTTTAAGGGTCTGAGCGGGTGGTGGAGCGGGTTAAGGCGTACCTGTTATGCCAGTTGCTGGAAGGCTTCTGTGCTGGCTAGGGTTCGAGTCTCCTGGTGGGAAAGTGTTCTAAAGTTGTATACTTAACTCTCGTGTTTAGGAGAGTGGTGCCTTAAGCATAGACACTGTGTCTTCCCATATTAACAGGGACTTGATGAAATTAACGTCTAAATGACCCCTCACTTGCTCTAGTGAGGGGTCACCATCGAGCAAATACCATACTAGTCGACAGAGAGGTACCCATGGGTACAATCGAGAAAAAAGTCTTAGTCGACATGAACTTGAAACCGGCCATATACTGCAGGTATGTTGACGACATTTTTACACAGGTACCTGATGTCAGACATCTGCAGGAGCTGAAGGAGGCATTTGAGCAGAGTTCCGTGCTGCGTTTCACTTACAAGATGGAAAAGGATGGGAAGCTGCCCTTTCTAGATGTAACAGTCATGGAAAATGGCGGAGGTTTCCACACTGCAGTCTACACTAAGGAAACAAACATAGGAATGTGCCTAAATGCCAACAGCGACTGCCCAGACAGGTACAAGAGGAGTGTTGTTATCGCATATGTCGATCGTGCTCTCAGCCACAGCTCAGAATGGAAACAAGTCGACGAAGAACTCTGTAGGGTAAGGCAGGTCCTAGTCAATAACGGCTTCTCCAATGGTTTCGTTGAAGACATCATAAGAAGGAAAGTGAAAAGCCATGCAACCTCTGAAGAGACAACTAACACAACACCTATACCCCCTATTAGACTATTTTACAGAAACTTCTTTTCCACAGCTCATAAACCGGAGGAAAGGGTCCTGAAAGATATTAATAATAGAAACGTTATCCCTACAGACAAAAATCAGAGGATACAACTGACGATTTACTATAAAACTAGAAAAACGGCCAGCCTACTCATGAGAAACTCTCCAGACACAAAACAGAACGCTTTAAAAGAGACTAACGTCGTCTATGCCTTCAAATGCCCTCTTGGGGACTGTAAGCTCCAAAAAACCCAGTATATAGGCAAGACAACAGCATCTCTTTCTAGGCGTTTAACGATGCATAAGCAACAGGGCTCCATTAAGGAACATATAATCTCTTCCCACAACCAAACCATCGCCAGAGAAATCCTAGTAAACAACACAGAAATCATCGATAGATACAGCGATAGCAGGCGGCTTGACGTTTGCGAGGCACTACACATCAAGAAGTCAACACCAGCAATCAACAGCCAATTATTGCACAACTATATTCTACCCACCTCAAGACTCCGCTCCAATATAGAAGCATCAAGAAATATGGACCAATAGGCTTTCTACAAACACTTCTATTCAATATTCATTGTTTCGTGTTCTGTCTTGTGTTGATGAAATTAATACCCTATTAATACTCTTGTTCTGTCTTGTGTTGATGAAATTATTACCCTATTAATGCCACATCTTGTTCTGTCTTGTGTTAATGCCACATCACTCCTTCCACCTCATTCAAATGTAGATATAAAATCGGAGATACGTAAGTTCTATTCAGTTGTGTATTTGTGAACTAAAGTCTTTGAAAATGTAATAAGTTTTACGAAACGCGCTCGTGTCGCTTCAGACTAGAAATAAAAATGAATTTTGGAGAATTGATTTTTGATTTACCTCCAACAGTGAAAAGAAATGTACGAAAGATTGAGAAAATTCGTGTTAGAATTATTAATCTTACTTTTTCGGTCATATTTAATAATATATGTCTACAGGAAAGACTGCTACCAATATATATATATATATATATATATATATATATATATATATATATATATATATATATATATATATATATATATATATATATATATATATATATATATATATATATATATATATATATATATATATATATATATATATATATATATAATATATATATATATTATATATATATATAAGAACGTTAAACGCACATATATATATATATATATATATATGTGCGTTTAACGTTCTTTCTAGGCGTTTAACGATGCATAAGCAACAGGGCTCCATTAAGGAACATATAATCTCTTCCCACAGCCAAACCATCGCCAGAGAGGTCCTAGTAAACAACACAGAAATCATCGATAGATACAGCGATAGCAGGCGGCTTGACGTCTGCGAGGCTCTACACATCAAGAAGTCAACACCAGCAATCAACAGCCAATTAATGCACAACTATATTCTACCCACCTCAAGACTCCGCTCCAATATAGAAGCATCAAGAAATATGGACCAATGGGCTTTCTACAAATCACTTCCATTCAATATATTAATATATATTGTCCCAAGTCCCATAAGACTTGGGGGCCTTGGAGTTCGAACAGCAACGCAAATCGCTGTTCCAGCCTTCCTGTCCTCCTAATCAGCATCCGACGACCTTGTGAAGGAAATTCTACCTGCCCACTTACATCAGCTGGCAGGTGTACACGATCCCAATTTTACACGCTGTGCCACAGAGTGGGCCTCTCGTGCAGGCCCATCACCTCAACCATTATCCCCAAAAGCCCACAAGCAATCCAGCTGGGATGGCCCCATTCTAGACCAAGTTGCTGCAGAGTGCCTGGGTGCTGCAACAACACAACACGACATTGCTCGCATCACAGCAGTAGCAGCACCACATTGCAGGGGATTTCCTGTTAGCAACCCCAATGTCGGCAACTGGCACGCGTCTCACACCACACGCCCTCCAAGTTGCTGTGGCCCTCCGCCTTGCTGCCCCAATCCACACCAGATATAGGTGTATTTGCGGCGAGGTGGTGGCTGACAGGTACGGCCACCATGGCCTACTCTGCCAAAGCACAGGGGGATGGCACTCGAGGCACAGTGAAGTTAACGACATCATCAGGAGGAGCCTCACCACAGCTGGATGCCTAGCTGAAAGAGAGCCCCGTTACCTAACGCCCCGTAACTCTGATGCTCTTATTGGTCGCCCGGATGGTATCACAGTGAACCCCTGGAAGAATGGCAAGCAGTTGGTATGGGACTACACGTGCGTATCAACCCTGGCTAACACCTACATTAACCTCAGTGTTGCACAACCAGGTGGCGCTGCCACCCACAGGGAAGCAGCCAAATCCCGTAAGTATAGAGAACTGGATCACCACTACAATTTTGTCCCCATTGCTTCTGAGACACTCGGCGCCTGGGGTAAAAGTGCTACCAGTTTTTTGAAGGAACTGGGTTCTAGGCTCATTGAAACAACAAGGGACCCAAGAGCTGCAAGCTTTCTTTTCCAGCGCCTCAGTGTGGCGATACAGAGGGGAAATGCGCACTGCATCCAGGGTTCCTGACCGCCATCTGAGGAGCTGGAGGAACTCGACAACCTATGATGACCATCTTTGTAATCCATATGTAACTCCTTTTTTGTAACAAAGTTCAAATAAAGTAAATATATATGTGTACATACAAAAGAATGGGGGTGGTAGGAGAAGATAATATTAGTGTTCAGTGAGAAACCACAAGGTCTCCTCTGAATACTTTTTATTTTCTTCTCCGAGGCTATGGGTCCCCACATTGGCACCAGAGGTGGTACCCTCACAAACTTTTTATATATATAAATATATATATATATATACTTTATATATATATATATATATATATATATATATATATTTTATATATATATATATTTATATATATATATATATATATATATATATATATATATATATATATATATATATATATATATATATATATAACGCTGAACTGTAATGCCAATCCTGACCTTAAAAGCTTCATTGAAGGTTGTAACAGAACCCATGAGCACCACACCAGAAACAAATACCTTTATGATATTCCAAGAGTTCGTCTTAATCAAACTAGAAATGCTCTACAAATCAAGGGACCCAGAATGTGGAATGACCTTCCCAACCATGTTAAAGAATGTACCTCTCTCAACCAAATTAAGATAAAAATTAAGCACTACTTAATTAACTCCCTGTAACCTACCTTACCCCTATAATGTCAACCCAAGTCTGCTATTTTTAAACAATGCTGTTTGTCGACCAAATTGTATTTTTTTTCAGCCATGTTCCCCCCCCCCCCTCTTTATTTTTATATTTTCTCAACACATTTTATACTTTAATCTCAAATAGTATTAAGTTTTAGTCATTAGTGTTTTTCCTGCCCGAAACGCTTTACGTAATAGTAGCTTTAGGCATTGTATGTACTAGCTCTATATATAAATTCATCAATATTTGTATCACCCCTTTTATGTATGTATTTTACCTAAATAAACATTTGATTTGATTTGATTTGAGATTCGGGTAAAAATAGTTCCCAGCAGATCAGCTACTTCTCCAGCTTGAAGTCGAGTCATTAGTGTGCAACAATATTCAATCTACAATATTAGGACACTATCAACAAACGTGTCTTAAAAAGTACCATAATTGGTGTGGCATTTGTTTGTAATGATCTTGTTATACGGCGTTCCTTTTTCTTGCAATTTGTAACATCCACTATATTATGTTCTTTTAAAGCGAGGCCTTCCAACATAATTACTGTCAAATCATTTATATTGCAGAATTATTGTTTTTCCCATTTGTTGTGTGACCTGACTGACTGCATTTTATGTTTAGTTTGGGGTTTTACATTCTTATTTTTTTGTTTGCCCGACTTCAAGGGTGTTTGATCCCAAGTTGGGATACATTATCCATTCTCTCTCTCCAGGTGCATACTGCACAAATTTAGATTTGTAGAACCCCAAATCCTTATCTTGTCCATTTCCCAGTGGTTGGCCACCATTCCTTCACCCGTCCCATCACTAATTCTTATCCTGACCAACTTCCCAGTGGTTGGCCACCATTCCTTCATCCCATCCCATCCCTAATCCATATCCTGACCCCACTTCCCAGTGGTTGGGCATCATTCCTTCTCCACCGTCCCATCCCTAATCCTTATCCTGAACCCCCTCTTCCAGGAGCTATATAGTCGTAATGGCTTGACACTTTCCCCTGATAATTCCCTCCTTCTCTGCCTCTTGAGAATACTGTACTACTCCAGGAAGTTTTGTTAAATAACTAGTCAACACTCGACCCATCCTCCTGTTTACATAGTAACTATTATGAAAATCATCAATAGTCAGAATTCGTACTTACTTAGCTTTTAGATAGTAGTATACTGACTAGTAAGGAATTCTTTTAAGTTTAAATGAAGCAAAAAAACAAACTTACATATTCCTAGGCCTAGTATAGCACACACATGTACTATATTAGGCCTCAGATATTGTGTATTAGGCCTATGAAGGT
>NW_025556531.1:0-26346 GCF_020424385.1 Procambarus clarkii | reverse complement strand
GAACAAAAACGCATAAGGCGAACGATATCAAAAGTATCCGATTCACCAAGAATTCTATCGAGGGACAAGTGACCGCGAGAGACGGTCGGAAAGCAAGACACGCTCGCCCTGGAAGTCAGGACATTCAAGAAGGACATGCACGACCGTAAGAGGGACAATGCAACTAGGACAATAAGGAGCAGGGCGGCGATCCATCAAGTGACCATGGGATAAGCGAGTATGGCCAATATGCAACTTCGCCAGAGCTGTTTCCCACCGCCGGTTACGGTGGAAGGAGGACGGCCACGAGGAAACACAACATTTAAGAGTACGTAGCTTGTTACCAGTAACAGACAACCAAGAAGCCTGCCAACGGGTAAGGACTGAGGAATGGATAACCGGGTAAAAGTCGGAATACGGAACGCCTTTACAAGGGATGGGACAAGAGCGGACAGCTTCCTTGGCGGCAGCATCCGCACGCTCATTTAAAGACACCAATATGGCTGGGAACCCAACAAAACTCAACCGACTTAAATTTACTGTGAACGAGAAACAGCCAATGCTGGATCTCGACAACGACTGGATGAACCGGATTAAAGGACCCGAGAGCCATGAGGGCACTACGAGAGTCAACAACAACGACAAAGGAAGACTGACAACGAGAAAGCAGGAGACGAAGAGCATAGAGAATAGCATAAAGTTCCGCTGTAAAGATGCTAGTCTCCGGAGGCAAGCGACACATATAAGTGCGATCAGGAAAAACAACAGAGTAGCCAACACCGTCCGCCGACTTAGACCCATCGGTGAAG
The DNA here is from genome assembly GCF_020424385.1 of Procambarus clarkii. Classification (NCBI taxonomy): domain Eukaryota; kingdom Metazoa; phylum Arthropoda; class Malacostraca; order Decapoda; family Cambaridae; genus Procambarus; species Procambarus clarkii. The sequence goes on along the minus strand of NW_025556531.1, from coordinate 25,558 downwards.
ACAGAAAACGGAGCGGGAGTGAGAAGAAAAGTGCTCGAGGAAAAGGCGTTTTAGAACCGTAGGAGGGGTAAAAGCTTTAGTGATACGGGTCAAGGATGTACAAAACCGCGGAAGAGGGACCCTCCACGGGGGCAAAGAAGGAACAACACGAGGAGAAACTTCAGAAATACGAATGGAAAGAGAATCCTGTAGGCGAGATAACCGGACAGAAAGAGGGAGGTGGTGAAGAGGAACAGGAACCGCAGGAGGGGTAAAAGTTAAAGCACGACAGAGGCGAGAGGAAGGATGTTGCAAGGACCGCGCAAGATAGCGAAGACAGTAGCGATCACGGCGGTCCTGGAGAGACAGGAAGCCAGTGTCAACATACAAGCTAAAGATGGGAGTCGAACGAAAGGCACCAGAACTGAGGCGCAACCCAGTATGGTGCAAAGCATCAAGACGGCGAAGAGTAGAAGGAGAAGCAGACGAGTAAGCAGGGCAACCATAATCGAGCTTAGACAGGACGAGAGAGGAATGTAAAGCAAGGAGAGTGCGCCTATTTGCCCCCCAAGAAGTATGGGACAAGACCCGAAGGAGGGTAAGGGCCTTAGAGCACTCAACACGGAGGTAAGAGATATGGGGAGACCAAGACAAACGAGTGTCAAGGAATAACCCCAAAATCTTCGCGGAATCTTTGTATTCAAGGGGAGAACCATAAAGTGACAAAGAGGGACGAAGAACAACCCGTTTCCGCGTAAAAGTCATGGCACAAGTCTTAGAAGTAGAGAACTTTAAGCCATAATCTGTGGCCCAAGACGACACGGCATCAATTGCAAGTTGAAGCCGGCGTTGAAGGAGAGGCGAATCATCACCCTGACAACAAAGGGTAAGATCATTGACATAGAGAGCAGAGAAGACACCAGAAGGAAGAGAGGAAAGAAGACCATTGAGGGCAACCAGAAAAAGGGTAGTGCTCAGAACACTACCCGGGGACACGCCTTCGTATTGCCGAAAAGAGGCAGAGAGAGCGGTACCAAGGTGAACCCGAAAGGAACGATGAGAGAGGAAGCTGCGGAGAAAGAGGGAGATGACCACGAAGGCCAAAAGAATGAAGCCGAGATATATGCCGAGAATATGTTATCACCAAGTGGTGTCTTAAGCCTTTTCCAGGTCAAAAAGGACGGCAACAATAGAGGTCCTCGCAGCAAAAGCAGTACAAATATAGACCTCCAAGTTCACCAGGACTTCTGTCGTGCTGCGGCACTTGTGGAAACCAAATTGAGAAGATGAGGAGGTGATGGTGTTCCAGGAACCACATCAGACAAACGTTAACCAGAGTTTGGTTCAAAGAGTTTACAGACAACTTGTGAGGGCTATTGGGCGAAAGTCCTTAGGGGAAGTTCCCAGAGACCCTAGTTTGCGAACAGGGAGGACAACGGCATCGAGCCAGTCCTCAGGGACTGACGACGACTCCCAGATCCGATTATACAGACTCGGTAAATACCGAGACGTGCACGGAGGGAGATGGCGAAGCATCTCATAATGAATACCATCGGAGCCCGCCGCCGTAGAACCGCAGAGGGCGAGGACAGAACGAAGTTCAGAGAGAGAGAGAGAGAAGGGATCGTTATAGGAAAGTCGAAGACGAGTGCAGAAATCTAAAGGACGAGACTCAAGGACAGGTTTACGAAGGAAGGAAGGATTGGGAAAGATGAAGACCAGAGCAAACAGAAGAAAAGTGGGAAACCAGTTCGGTAGCGACCTGCAACGGGTCCACCACAAGAGTACCACGGAGGTGAAGGACCGGTGAAACATCGGGAACGAACTTACCCGCTATCTTGCGGATACGCTTCCAGATCTGTGGCAGGGGAGTTTCGGACGTAATTGTGGACACAAGATGCCCAACATGCACGTTTAGCCGTACGGATGGCCCTACGGGCCACCACTCTCCGAAAGAAAAGAATCAGCCGTCTGCCGACGGCAGTGCCTCTTCCAGGCTGCACGCTTACAGCGGACAGCCGGAGAACAGTCTGCATTCCACCAGGGAACGCACATCCGCGGACCCCGAGAGGAAGAGCGAGGAATAGAGTGAAGGGCAGCATCGAAGACAGTGTCATGAAAAAGGAGGAGAGCGCGAGGGAGAGGCAGAAGGGAGAGGTCGAAGAAAGCAGCACCGAGGGTAAATAGGTTCTAGTCTGCTTTAGCAAACTGCCACCTAGGGAAGGAGAGGGAAGGACGAAAAAAGAGAAAAAGGAAATAAGGATGGGGAAATGGTCACTGCCATGGAGGTCATCAAGAACCTGCCACGTGAAATCTAAGTAAAGAGAAGAGCAAAGAGACAGGAAAGGGTGCGAGTCGAGAGTCCAAATGAGTGGGCTCGCTAGAATTCAGAAGAGACAGGGAAGAAGAGGATAAACGGCTCAAGAAGGCGACCTCGGGTATTCGTCAGAACATCACCCCAAAGAGAATGACAATTGAAATCTCCCAGCAGGAGCACAGGCTCCGGCAAGGAGTCCAGGTGGTGTTTCAGATCAGGAAGAGAAAGCGGGACACTTGGGGAGAAGGTAAATGGAACAAACTGTGTACCATTTCCCCACAAAGATACGAGCAGCAGAACAATGGAGAGGCGAAGGAAAAAGTAAGGAGACAAAGGGAATATCAGAGCGAATCAAGAGAGCAGAAGAATTAGGAGCCCCAGCAACAGCTGGGGGGGGGGGGGGAAAGAGAAAAGAATAGCCACGAAAACGGCCAGGACGAGCACCAAGCATCGGCTCCTGGACACAGACACAAAGGGGCGAAAACCGCGAAATCAGAAGTTGGAGTTCGAGGATATTGGCGTAATAACCTCGAACGTTCCATTGAAGAGGTAACGACGAGATGAGAAAGGACAGAGAACAAGGAAGAAACAAAGGCGAAAGAGCAACATAGCACGTTAATGAATATCAGGATCGGGATCAGGGTCAGCAAAGTCAGGGTTAGGGGGCATGGGTAAACTGAGCAAAGACGGCGGGAAGGAAGCGGGAGAACAGGGCAGCGGTGGGCGGGCGGGATCCGGAGGAGGAAGAGGAGGAGCAGTCAAGGACAGCAGCAGGAAGAGGGGGAGTAGAAAGAGGAGCACACCTCAGCAAGGGCAGCAACCGAGAGGGAAGCGGGGGCCAAAGAAACCTCCATGGCAGGAACAGGGGGCGCAACCACCGAAATGGGAGGGGAAGGAGCGATAGAGGCAGAAATAGGGGGCCGAAGAAAAAAGCGAAACCTTCTTACCCGCCGAGGAGGAGGGAGAGGAGAGGAGCCAGGCTTACGCTTCCGACTTAAAGAGACCGGTGTCCCAGCAACTACGTACTGGGCAACGGATTCCAGTGTCTCAACAGAAGCTGAACGAGAGCACACACAACGGCCGTTTGGAGAGCGATGGACATCAGCCCGCACCGACAGGCGGCGGGGAGAGTCAATAGATGGAGGAGAAGGATAGGAAGCAGGATCGGAGGGAGACGAGGAAGAAGACACAGGGGACATGACAGACCTGGCAGGAAGAAGGGGAACCCCCTGACAGAGGACCAGGAGGGGGACCCTTCGGGACAGAACTCAAAGGAACAGGAGGAGGCAGTGGGCGTATCAAGGTCCAAGGCCCGGAAATGGTTGTGGGTCTGAGGAAGGTGGGAAGGACGAGGAGAGGAAGAGCGCAACACGCGAGCATAAGAGACGTTAGCATAAGGCTGGAGCCAGCGAATCTGGCGCCTCGCCTCAGGAAAAGATAAACGCTTCCGGTGCTTCAAGTTGAGGACGGCTGCCTCAAGCTTGTAATGGACACACGCACGGGAGAAGGTAGGATGGGCCTCACCGCAGTTGAGGCAACGAGCCTGGGGAGAAGTGCACTCCGACCTAGAGTGACCTTCGCCACCACACAAAGGACAGAGAGACAGTCCCATAGTAGCAGAGAGCACCATGCCCAACCCTCCAGCACTTGTTATAGAGCCTAGGAGAAGGAATATACTCCTGGACAGAGCACCTGGCACAAGCAAAAATGACAGAGGGTGGAAGGGCCAGACCATCAAAGGTAATCTTCACAACCCGAAGGGTTTGACGCCGACTACCACGAGGGGGACGAGTAAACGTGTCCACCTGGAGAGGCCCTGGGCATCAAGAATATGTCGTATATCATCGTGGCAGTCGCGCAGATCCCGAACACCGGTCGCAACATGGGGTGGGAGGAGAATAGTGCCAACACTGGCGTTCAACCGAGTATTCTTTGAGACCCGAACAAGGGTCTTGCCAAGGCAGGATAAGGCAGCCAAGCGGGAAGCAGCATCCTGAGAAGGAGCAGCAACGACACGTACCGAGACGAGTGGGGTTGAAAGTAACAGAGGCATCCACGGAATCAACGAGATGTCGATGGAGGGAGAAATCGTCAGGAGGCGCAGAATCAAGAGGGAGGAGATCAAAATATTTGGCCCACGAAGCGGAACCAAACAAGGCTTGATAGGTATCAGAACGGGAAGGAATCGAGCGAGGGCGGCCGTGACGAGGACGGCGTTGAGAACCCCCAAGAGAGGGGTTAAAATTCGCACCTGGTTACAACGAGAGATGGAGCCGCGTCAGGGGACGAGGTAGTCACTACTGGGGGCTTGGGGCTCGACCCAACCACAGAGGAGGGAGGGGAGCCGAGGGGAGGAGTCGGAGAGGCCAAAGGAGGAGGAAGGTCGGAGCCCAATGCAGCAGGGGCTACAGAGTCCGGTCTTCCAACACGGACCGACTCGGGGGCTTGGTCGCCCACCCCATGAGCCTGAGAAGGTAAAAGACAAACAGTAGAAACAGTATACATCATCGCTACGAGAAAAACATTTCACGAATGTGCCCCCACACCCACCATGGAGCCACAATTTGAGGCATGACACCCAACAAGAAGCTATCGCCGATCATGCTGGGGCCTCCTAGGGGTGCGTCGTGAGTATACGCCCCACAAACACCACCTTAAGAACCGACAGTCCGTCGAGATCGGGTTCAGTGACGAAAGGGGGATTGACAATAAAAGGTTCCCCTCGCTCTTGACGTTGGGTACTACAGTTCTATGGGTGCAAGAGTATTCCTCCTCAAGCACCCGGGCGTCAAAATAGAAGTAGTCCAAAGGAATAACCAAAACAAGCAAAAGGTCGGCAGGAAACGGCAAGTAGATAGGAGAAGAGGGGGAGAAAAAACGAAGAAGGAAAACGAAAAGTAGCTCAGCACAATTGGAGAGGACGGCATCAGGAGCAGAAGGCTACAAAAGGACAGAGGACTGTCCCAAGGAGCATAACACTCCGGCAGCCACACACTAAGCCTCCCTTACGGCATCAACGAGCTGAGTGGGGTGGGGGATGAGGTGTGACTGTATTGACATGATAAAGGGGGATAATAATAGCCTATTAAACGTATCAACACGAAATAGAACAGGAAACAATGGGTATAAATTTGATAAGTTTTAGATTTAGGAAAAGCCCCGGGTAAATATGGGTAACAGGGGCGAACTCTATGATACGCATTAGTTCACGCTCTGTGTTGGTCCCCTTTGTTTCATATGAATGGATTTCATTCCTATAATCAATAAACGATCCTTGGCCGGTCACTATAAATATACAGCTTCTTGATAAATAAGGGGAATAAATAGGACCTTCTGAATATTAATGGAGCTACATTATTGATGCCTATAAATGGAGAAGGGGTTATTTGGGAATAGACCTACTGCACTTCAGCTAATAGCGTTAGTTTATGTTTAGGTAGACAAAGTGGAAATAAATAGGAGATCCAGTAAAAGGCCTTATGCAATTTCTTATGTTGAATATGCGATGTATAAAATGAACTTTGAAAATGGGTAACATTAGGAAAATGAGTTTAAATATGCTATTTCATTTACCTGACTTATTCAGGGAAGATGAAGACTGGCCAGCTGAGGTCATTTGTCTATTAATGATCCCTATGCATGGGTCACCGGGGTAAGAGAATTTGGGTGCGCCAGGAGCCGGCCTTTTAATCCCCCCCCCCCCCAGGCTTGATGACGTCATTGACCATTAGCGACGCCTGTGCAAGGGTCAGTGAGGTAACGCAAAACTCATGAGACAGGACCTGACTATTTAATCCCATTGAACTAAATGGCAGGGGCCATGGAGCGACCCCTAAAAAAAGCAAAACGGTCGGTGTATGGCATGGTTTCCAATAATGTCCACCCACAGGATGAGTGGTGCTGCCCAATAAACTCTCCCCTCCGGGCAAAATTTAAAAATTTAAAAAACACGAGCGTGACAAACATCAACAAGAAACACCAGCGTAAACAAAAAACATCAGCGTAAACAAACCACCAACAACAAGAAACACCAGCGTGACCAAAACACCAACAACAAGAAACACCAGCGTGACCAAAACACCAACAACAAGCAACACCAGCGTGACCAAAACACCAACAACAAGAAACACCAGCGTGACCAAACCACCAAGGACAAGAAACCACCTGCATGACCAAAACAAAGCACTTTCTGGATATTTAACACACAATGTCTGCACTACAGGCCATGTGTGACACCGTAAACATGTGGTCTAAAATACCAGCACTAAATCTGTTTGGCAGACTGTTACGGCCACTATGTACCAGTAACCGAGTTCGTTATGTTATTACCTCTTAATGTATCCGACCCCCAGTCGGTAGTATGCTTTCAAGGACTAGTGGTAATGCAATGCATAAACAAAGGGGGGGGGGGGGTAAACCCTTCAATATATTTACACTTTCATCATTAATAATATATACATTAGATTAAATAGATTATAACTACACGTATATTCAATAATGTCTCTTTCACGCAGGACACTACTACGTTGGCAGTGTACATCAACTCCAGTGTTTCAACCGTCCAGTACCTTGTGCACCGGTACTGATAAACACTGGCGAATTCACCTTTTACGTGGGCCAGTCCACCGACACAGTATCACAAGGTGCCTACACCCCACTTTCGCATTCGAGCTCTTCACTGGCAGAGGACTTCAGCGATCACGCTGACTGGGGTCAAAACTATATACAGGGGTAGCTAACCTCTGGCAGAAGCTTCTAGCAACCTGCTAGCAGCACTTCAGGATAGGCACCTCACCATCGTCCGTTACTCTCCTAAGTAAGTAATTATCAAAAGAAGGCACCAAACCGGGAAGGCTATGTAGCACCATCAAATACGCAAAATAATCAGAGGGCGCTAAATATCACCAAGGATGCCAATACGAGAACAAAAACGCATTAGGCGAACGATATCAAAAGTATCCGAGTCACCAAGAATTCTATCGCGGGACAGGTGACCGCGAGGGGCGGTCAGAAAGCAAGACACGCTCGTCCTGAAAGTCAGGACATTCAAGAAGGACATGCACGACTGTAAGAGGGACAATGCAACTAGGACAATAAGGAGCAGGGCGGCGCTCCATCAAGTGACCATGGGTTAAGCGAGTATGGCCAATACGCAACCTCGCCAGAGCTGTTTCCCACCGCCGGTTACAGTGGAAGGAGGATGGCCACGAGGAAACAACATTTAAGAGTACGTAGCTTGTTACCAGTAACAGACAACCAAGAAGCCTGCCAACAGGTAAGGACTGAGGAATGGATAACCGGGTAAAAGTCGGAATACGGAATGCCTTTACGAGGGATGGGACAAGAGCGGACAGCTTCCTTGGCAGCAGCATCCGCACGCTCATTTAAGGACACACCAATATGGCTGGGAACCCAACAGAACCCAACCGACTTAAATTTACCGAGAACGAGACACAGCCAATGCTGGATCTCGACAACTACTGGATGAACCGGATTAAAGGACCCGAGAGCCATGAGGGCACTACGAGAGTCAACAACAACTACAAAGGAAGACTGACAACGAGAAAGCAGGAGACGAAGAGCATAGAGAATAGCATAAAGTTCCGCTGTAAAGATGCTAGTCTCCGGAGGCAAGCGACACATAAGTGCAATCAGGAAAAACAACAGAGTAGCCAACACCGTCCGCTGACTTAGGCCCATCGGTGAAGACAGAAACGGAGCGAGAAGAAAAATGCTAGAGGAAAAGGCCTTTTAGAACCGTAGGAGGGGTAAAAGCTTTAGTGATACGGGTCAAGGATGTACAAAACCGCGGAAGAGGGACCCTCCACGGGGGCAAAGAAGGAACACGAGGAGAAACATCAGAAATACGAATGGAAAGAGAATCCTGTAGGCGAGATAACCGGACAGAAAGAGGGAGGTGGTGAAGAGGAACAGGAACCGCAGGAGGGGTAAAAGTTAAAGCACGACAGAGGCGAGAGGAAGGATGTTGCAAGAACCGCGCAAGATAGCGAAGACAGTAGCGATCACGGCGGTCCTGGAGAGACAGGAAGCCAGTGTCAACATACAAGCTAAGGACGGGAGTCGAACGAAAGGCACCAGAACTGAGGCGCAACCCAGTATGGTGCAAAGCAGCAAGACGGCGAAGAGTAGAAGGAGAAGCAGACGAGTAAGCAGGGCAACCATAATCGAGCTTAGACAGGACGAGAGAGGAATGTAAAGCAAGGAGAGTGCGCCTATCTGCCCCCCAAGAAGTATGGGACAAGACCCGAAGGAGGGTAAGGGCCTTAGAGCACTCAACACGGAGGTAAGAGATATGGGGAGACCAAGACAAACGTGTGTCAAGGAATAACCCCAAAATCTTCGCGGAATCTTTGTATTCAAGGGGATGACCATAAAGGGACAAAGAGGGACGACGAACAACCCGTTTCCGCGTAAAAGTCATGGCAAAGTCTTAGAAGTAGAGAACTTGAAGCCATGATCTGTGGCCCAAGACGACACGGCATCAATTGCAAGTTGAAGCCGGCGTTGAAGGAGAGGCGAATCATCACCCTGACAACAAAGGGTAAGATCATCGACATAGAGAGCGGAGAAGACACCAGAAGGAAGAGAGGAAAGAAGACCATTGAGGGCAACCAGAAAAAGAGTAGTGCTCAGAACACTGCCCTGGGGCACACCTTCGTATTGCTGAAAAGAGGGAGAGAGCGCGGTACCAAGGTGCACCCGAAAGGAACGACGAGAGAGGAAGCTGCGGAGAAAGAGAGGGAGATGACCACGAAGGCCAAAAGAATGAAGTCGAGATAGGATATGATAACGCCAAGTAGTGTCGTAAGCCTTTTCCAGGTCAAAAAGGACGGCAACAACGGAGGTCTTCGCAGCAAAAGCAGTACGAATATTGACCTCCAAGTTCACCAGGACATCTGTCGTGCTGCGGCAGTTGCGGAAACCAAATTGAGAAGGGGAGAGGTGGTGGTGTTGTTCCAGGAACCACATCAGATGAACGTTAACCATACGTTCAAAGAGTTTGCAGACACAACTTGTGAGAGCAATAGGGCGAAGGTCCTTAGGGGAAGTACCCAGAGACCCCGGTTTGCGAACAGGGAGGACAACGGCATCGAGCCAGTCCTCAGGGACTGACGACGACTCCCAGATCCGATTATACAGACTCAGTAAATACCGAGACGTGCTCGGAGGGAGATGGCGAAGCATCTCATAATGAATACCATCGGAGCCCGCCGCCGTAGAACCGCAGAAGGCCAGGGCAGAATGAAGTTCAGAGAGAGAGAGAAGGGATCATTATAGGGAAGCTGAAGATGAGTGCAGAAATCTAAAGGACGAGACTCGAGGACAGGTTTACGAAGAAGGAAAGATTGGGGAAGATGAAGAGCAGAGCTAACAGAAGAAAAGTGGGAACCCAGTTCGGAAGCGACCTGCAACGGGTCCGCCACAAGAGTATCATGTAGGTGAAGGACCGGTGAAACATCGGGAATGAACTTACCCGCTATCTTGCGGATACGCTTCCAGATCTGGGCCAGAGGGGTTTCGGACGTAATTGTTGAGACATAAGATGCCCAACATCCACGTTTAGCCGTACGGATGGCCCTACGGGCCACCGCACTCGCTTTCCGAAAGAAAAGAAAAGAATCGGTCGTCTGCCTACGGCAGTGCCTCTTCCAGGCTGCACGCTTACAGCGGACAGCCCGAGCACAGTCCGCATTCCACCAGGAAACGCACTTCCGTGGACCCCGGGAGGAAGAGCGAGGGATAGAGTGGAGGGCAGCGTTGAAGACAGTGTCATGAAAACGGAGGAGAGCGCGAGAGAGGGGCAGAAGGGAGAAGTCAGAGAGAGTAGCACTGAGGGAAAATAGGCTCCAGTCCGGCTTAGCAAACTGCCACCTAGGGAAAGAGAGGGAAGGGCGAAAAGAGAAAAAGGAAACAAGGATGAGGAAATGATCACTTTCATGGAGGTCATCAAGAACCTGCCACGTGAAATCTAAGTAAAGAGAAGAAGAGCAGAGAGAAAGATCAAGACAAGAAAGGGTGCGAGTCCGAGAGTCCAAATGAGTGGGCTCACCAGAATTCAGAAGAGACAGAAGAAGAGAGGAGAAACGGCTCAAGAAGGCGACCCCGGGTATTCGTCAGAACGTCACCCCAAAGAGAATGACGACAATTGAAGTCACCCAGCAGGAGCACAGGCTCCGGCAAGGAGTCTAGGTGGTGTTTCAAATCAGGAAGAGAAAGCGGGACACTCGGGGGGAGATAAATGGAACAAACAGTGTACCATTTTCCCACAAAGACACGAGCAGCAGAACAATGGAGAGGTGAAGGAAAAAGTAAAGGAACAAAGGGAACATCAGCACGAATCAAAAGAGCAGAAGAATTAGAAGCCCCAGCAACAGCTGGGGGGGGGGGGAGAGAAAGGAATAGCCACGAAAACGACCAGGACGAGCACCAAGCAACGGCTCCTGGAGACAGACACAAAGGGGCGAAAACCGCGAAATCAGAAGTTGGAGTTCGAGGAAATTAGCGTAATAACCTCGAACGTTCCATTGAAGAATGGACAACGACGAGAAGAGAAAGGACAAAAACAGAGAACAAGGAAGAAACAAAGGCGAAAGAGCAACAGAGCACGTTAAAGAATATCAGGGTCGGGATCAGGGTCAGCAAAGTCAGGGTTAGGGGGCATGGGTAAACTGAGCAAAGAAGGAGGGAAGGAAACGGGAGAACAGATCAGAGGTGGGCGGGCGGGGTCCGGAGGAGGAGGAGGAGGAGGAGGAGGAGGAGGAAGAGGAGGAGACAACGGAGAGGAGCAGGCAAGGACAGCAGCAGGAAGAGGAGGGGTACAAAGAGGGGAGCGTACCTCAGCAAGGGCAGCAACTGAGAGGGAAGCGGGGGCTAAAGAAACCTCCATAGCAGGAACAGGGGGCGCAACCACCGAAATGGGAGGGGAAGGAGTGAGAGAGGCAGAAGTAGGGGCCGAGGAAGAAAGCGAAACCTTCTTACCCGCCAGGGAGGAGGAAGGAGAGGAGCCAGGTTTACGCTTCTGACGTAGAGAGACAGGTGTTCCAGCAACCACGTACTGGGCAACGGATTCTAGCGTCTCAACAGGAGAAGCTGAACGAGGGCACACATGACGGCCGTTTGGAGAGCGATGGACATCAGCCCGCACCGACAGGCGGCGGGGAGAGGCAAGAGACGGATGGGAAGGAGGAACGGAGGGAGACGAGGAAGAAGACACAGGAGACACGACAGACCGGGTAGAAGGAAGGGGAACCCCAGACAGAGGACCAGGAGGAGGATCCTTCGGGAGAGAACCCAAAGGAACAGAGGAGGGGGCAGTGGGCGCATCAGGGTCCAAGGCCCGGAAACGGTTGTGAGTCTGAGGAAGGCGGGAAGGACGAGGAGAGGAAGAGCGCAACACGCGAGCATAAGAGATATTAGCATAAGGCGGGAGCCGGCGAACCTGGCGTCTCGCCTCAGGAAAAGATAAACGCTCCCGGTGCTTCAAGTTGAGGACGGCTGCCTCAAGCTTGTAATGGACACACGCACGGGAGAAGGCAGGATGGGCCTCACCGCAGTTGAGGCAACGAGCCTGGGGAGAAGTGCACTCCGACTTAGAGTGACCTTCGCCACCACACAAAGGACAGAGACAGTCCTGGAACAGCGGAGGGCACCATGCCCAAACCTCCAGCACTTGTTGCAGAGCCGAGGAGAAGGAATATACTCCTGGACAGAGCACCTGGCACCAGCAAGAATGACAGAGGGGTGGAAGGGTCCTACCATCAAAGGTAATCTTCACAACCCGGAGGGGTTGACGGCGACTACCACGAGGGGGACGAGTAAACGTGTCCACCTGGAGAATAGAATGGCCCTGGGCAGCAAGGATATGTCGAATATCGTCGTGGCAGTCGCGCAGGTCCCGAACACCGGTCGCAACATGGGGCGGGAGCAAAATAGTGCCAACACTGGCATTCAACTGAGCGTTCTTCGAGACCCGAACAGGGGTCTCGCCAAGGCAGGATAAGGCAGCCAAGTGGGAAGCAGCATCCTGAGAAGGAGCAGCAACGACACGTGTACCGAGACGAGTGGGGTTGAAAGTAATGGAGGCATTCACGGAATCAACGAGATGTCGATGGAGGGAGAAATCGTCAGGAGGCGCAGAATCAAGAGGGAGGAGATCAAAATATTTGGCCCACGAAGCGGGACCAAACAAGGCTTGATAGGTAGCAGAACTGGAAGGAATCGAGCGAGGGCGGCCGTGACGAGGACGGCGGTGAGAACCCCCAGAGAGAGAGAGGGGTTAAAAGGCGCAGTAGTTACAACTAGAGAAGGAGCCGCGCCAGGGGACGAGGTAGTCACCACTGGGGGCTTGGGGCTCGACCCAACCACAGAGGAGGGAGGGGAGCCAGGGGAAGGAGTCAGAGAGGCCAAAGGAGGAGCAAGGTCGGGGCCCAATGCAGCAGAGGCTACAGAGCCCGGTCTTACAATACGGACCGACTCGGGGGCTTGGTCGCCCACCCCACGAGCCTGAGAAGGTAAACCAGAAGCAGCCGAAACAGGGGTTATCATCATTACGAAAAGAAGAATTCATTCACGAATGTGCCCCCACACCCACCATGGAGCCACAATTAGAGGCAGGACACCCAACAAGAAGCTATCGCCGATCTTGCCGGGGCCTCCTAGGGGTGCGTCGTGAGTATACGCCCCACAAACGCCACCTTAACCCTTACACTGCTCAGGGGTCATATGGACATTTACACCCCTGTGCGCAAGAAAAAAAAAAATTCAAAAATTTTTTTTCGTCTTCTAAACATGTTAATTTGAGTCTCCTGAGCACGGGAAAAATAATAAAAAAATTCTATTATACATACCAATGACACAATTGAGCCGAGAAGTTGGCCGATGACGTCACAGATTGTGAGCGCTCAAGGGTGCTGCGTCAGCCAGCTGTCACTCACGGCCGCTCGCGCGGCCCGAGTTGCCGCGAATTTATTTTCGAGGAATTATTTACAGTATTCTTGGGTTATTTTACTCCAATTTTTTTTGCTAGTATTGTTCCAATTATTTGCAATAGACGTTGTATTATAATAAAAATGGTATAAACTCACTAAGCGCTCACATATTAGTGTCACAAATATTCCCACCAAAATGGTATAATTTACAGGAAATATTCAATGTATTTGGGTTTTTTTCAATATAAACACCAAAAATAAACTTGATATGTACATTTATTTACCAAAGAATTACACATTTAGTACTCCAGGAGACTGTGATACTGTGCGAAACAGTCGATATGGCACAGAGGGACAGTACACGCTTCGCACCATGTCAACACCAATTTGCGTTTCTGTGGCCTCAATTTGGTACTGGAACACACAACACACCGACGCTGGCCTGCTGCACGAGCTCCAGTTGGTGGTAATTTCTTGATTTGATGTATCAGAAAGGCCTCCCTGTAAGCGAGCCTGGGTGCAGGAGCATGGTTCAGTATTGGGTCTCGAATGGGTCTTTGTATACCAGGTGTGTCCTTGCCAAATTTACCTAGCAACTGTTTCACAACTTGGAAACTGAACGAACGGAAATATGGTTTTCTACCTGTCTTCACAAGAAACATATTGTAACTGTTCAGCATTGTTACATCAATAAGGTGAAAAATCATTTTCTTTGTCCACTTCACTGTTTTACGTACACACTCTACAGCACCCACCATCATGTCACATTTATCAACTAAACGCATGTTGATGTAGTCCATCACACAATCTGGCTTGTATATTATTTGCTTTGTTGTTCTGTTCACCTTGCCACTGTCTACCATTGTACCAGGGTGAATGGTGGTCAACATGTTCACTTCACGTCTGTCTTTCCACCGCACTGAAAGCATTGCACCACTTTTCCTTACCTCGCAGTCACCTACTTGCATAGCAGTATCAAACACAGGCATTTCCTTTCGTTTTGGCTTTACTGTTCCACACACTCCAGTCTTATTTTCCAGCAAGAATTTCGTTAGCAAGGGACTGGTATAATAGTTATCTGTGTACAATATGTGGCCCTTGTTCAGATATGGTGCAAGCAGTGACTTCACCACACTACCTGAGAAGCCATGTTCGTCATTAGCAGGAATATCTATATTTGTGGCTGAATAAAGCATCATGTGTAACACCATTCCTGATTCACAGTCACAGAGCACAAAGAATTTCTGTCCAAATCGGTGACGTTTTGAGGGAATATACTGCTTGAAGGCAGCACGTCCTTTGAAAAGCACCAGGGATTCATCAATAACCAGCTTCTGAGCTGGTACGTAGTAATCTCGGAACTTTCCAATCAGGTCATTTAGCACGTGCCTGACCCTCCAAAGCCTATCATCCTGTGTCTCGTCAGCATTATTTGCAAAATGAATGCACCGTAGGATCAACAGAAATCTGTCTCGGGACATATATTTCCCGAACAATGGTGTTGGAACAGAGTTGTCTTTGCTCCAATAATCTGAAATTACGTGTTTCACACAATGTTTCATCAACATGCAAATTGCAAAAAACACATACATCTCATCAACAGTTGTCTCTTTCCAACGCTGTAGTCGCGAAAATTCTGAAACTTCCTCACCTTCGATGAGATCATCCGCAAGTCTGTTCGTTTCGTGAAATATGTGTTTCATTAGCGGCTCATCGAAATATGCAGTAAAGAAGTCCATTTCACACATTTCGTCACCAGTATCAGGGAAAAGATCAGTAATTCCCACATCTCTGTTATCAAAGTCGGGAATTTGTGGAACAAAATCTTCCCCATCATTCCACACACACGAACCTGCTACCTTCCGAGAGCCATTAGCTGCACCACGGCGAGGAATCCGGGGACCAGGAGCTGAAGCACGCCTTGTAGCAGTAGGGGCAGGAACGGAAGATGAGGAAAAAGATGTGGAACATGAGGGAATTTGTTCCTCATAGTCGCCATATTGTCCCATGCGGCGGCGCTTGGCTGGGCGGACAGCTGATGCGGCGAAACTTGTACTGGCACTGGGGGTAACACTATTCTCCAACTCTTCATCACTAAAGCCTGAGAAAGATTCACTTGTTTCAGACTCGTCAATCGTATCATAAACGTGCAGTGGTATAAATGAACGATGTGCTTGGGCGCGGGGTGGTGTTGAGTGGTGTTGAGTAGCAGCCTCGAGAGGCATCCTCACCCTCGTGGCACCCACATGTTCCCCCTCACTATCCGTTGTTTCGATTTCTTCTGGCTGGGTATAATCTTCATCTATATCTGAGTCGTCAATATCAGACTCATCAACGTCCTTGAACAATTCATCTGCAATTTCGTCTTCGGTCAAGGACTGCGCGGCGCGGAGCGCTGGGCGAGGTCGCACGCTGGGTCGTGATGCGCTCGCCATGGTGTCTGGCCACTAAGGCCTGTGAAACAAAGCAGGCCTGCTCTGGATTTTTTTTCAAAATGGCGTCTGTTTACAATCGCCCCTGGCTACGGTATGGGTGACCCCTTTACACCGCGGGACGTTTGAATCGTGCCTGGCACGCTTTGGTGTATATATACGCCATGCGCACGGTGGGACATGTTACTCATGGCGTATATATACGCCATGCGCAGTTTAAGGGTTAAGAAACCGACAGTCCGTCGAGATCGGGTTCAGCGACGAAATGGGGATTGACAATAAAAGGTTCCCCTCGCTCTCGACGTCGGGTACTACAGTTCTTCGGGTGCAAGAGTATGCCTCCTCAAGCACCCGGGGGTCAAAATAGAAGAAGTCCAAGGGAAGAACCAGAATGAGCAAAAGGTCGGCAGGAAACGGCAAGCAGATAGGAGAAGAGGGGGGAGAAAAACGAAACAGAAGGAAAAGGAAAAGATGCCCAGCAGAATTGGAGAGGACGGCAGCAGGAGCACAAGGCTAGAAAAGGACAGAGGACTGTCCTAAGGAGCATCACACTCCGACAGCCGCCCACAAAAGCCCCCACACGGCGACAACAAGCTGAGCAGGGAGGGGGGTTACTCTCCTAAGCCAATCCCGGGGTACGCAGATCTCTACCAACTACGTAATTTAGCAGCTAACACACTGCGCAGATCGGCGGCAGCTTACTCAGTCTACTTCCAGGACCAAGATGAGTATGTGGTCTGGCCAAGGTAACCCTGCCCTCCTCATTACGACTGCCTCCACACGTCCCTTCTGTGGGCATAAAATGTCATCAATTAGAGGGACAGTACACTGGGGAAACCATGAGGTAACACTCACACACCGGGGAGTTGACATTATGCTCTGTAGCACAACAGATGGCCTGATTGTGACGTGCCATCCACCAGAAGTCATCCATGGCGACCTCTCTTGCTAACTAGGGCAGGAAACGGCAGCCATCGATCGCTGCCATGCCATCACCAACAGATGGCTTTGTCAGTAGTAGGGAGTGCGCTTCTCTCAGTTTTTTAAATCTTGTGTGGGGCGCCATGGGTTTAAAGTAAAGTTTGAATATCACGCGAGAGGCGCCGGGGATTCCAGGTCAAATATCCCCGTTTAGTAAGTAAGTAATTATCAAAAGAAGGCACCAAACCGGGAAGGCTATGTAGCACCATCAAATGCGCAAAATAATCAGAGGGCGCTAAATATCACCAAGGATGCCAATACGAGAACAAAAACGCATAAGGCGAACGATATCAAAAGTATATCCCCGTTAGACTCTTTGGTTTCCTTATTATTTTTCCATTCCCGTTTAAACTACCGGATTTCTTATAAATTTCCGCTTAGGAGTTACAGAATTCTTAACTAATTTCTTAAAGTTTGAAATTCTCATAAGAAAATCTTATGGGAGAAATTCAAAAACTTAAGAGTTCAGTTTTATGAAAAATTCAGAGTTTGTGTAATCATAGAAGTTTATTTACAAGTTTAAGACCGAAATTTTTATTAAAAGACCATTTTCAGATAATATTGTTATAGAAGTTTTGTTAAGGTAAATAGACATCTTAGCCATGACTTAGTTTTTATATCCATTTACAGCTATTTCACCTGAAAAAGACCGATTTGAAGACCAATTTTCTTCAGATTCCATTTAAGACCAAAATATGACAGACCACTTGAAGACCAAAATTTGACATTATTTTAGACTCCAATATGACAGAATATTTTTGGACCAATTAATTTCAAAGACCATATAAGACCGAAATGAGTTTATTTTAGACCCAAATATTGTCAGAGTCCAGTAAAAAAACTAAATTATTCAGTCCAGTAGAAATCCGAAAATAGTCCATTTAAGACCAAAAATTAGTCAGAGGTCAGTTTAAGCCGAAAATTTAACAGAGAACGTCAAGATTAAGAGCAAAATTTAACAAGTCAACTTTAGGACCAAAATTCGTCATAGTACAATAAAAGAAAGTCAGTCCAGTTCATGACCAAAAATTAGGCAAAGTTCATTTGAAGACCCAAATTTGAAAGAGACCAAAATATGTCAGGGTTTTACTTACACCTACGTTCTTAAAAGAGTTCATATAGAGGAAATTCAAATATTGTCAGAGTCCATTTGAAGACTCAAAAATTAACAGTCCAGTTTGAGTCCAGAAATATTCAGAGACCATTTTCAGACCAATTTTCATCAGAGACCGATTGAAGACCAAAATTTGTCATAGACCACATTTTTGCTACTAATAGCCCAATTTCCCTAAATTTTAAAGTCACTGTATTTCAGACCTAGTAAAATAGTTCCAAACAATTGCCAAGCTCCAGCTCCTGTCCCCGCCTTAACCCTATCTCACGTTTTCGTTAATACCTGTTCAATTTTCCTAAAATTTTAATGTCATATTTCAAACATAGTAAATCAAATCGAATCGGTAAACAAGTTCTAGCCCCTGTTCCCGCCTTACTTTATTCCAGTAGCTTCTTTACCAACAGTCCAATCCCCCTGAAATTTTAAACAGTCATTTCAAACGTAGTAAATCAAATCCATGCAGTTAACTCACTTTAGCTCCTACCCCCTCCCCCCCTTACTTCCCTCATGTATCTTCGTTAGTACCCTATCAACGTCCCTGAAATTTAAACCCGCTATATTTCAGACACTAAATACGATCCAAACAATTACCGAGCTCCAGCTCTCGTCCCCTACCTTGGGTAGCTCTTTTAAATTCACCACTGTCAATCTAAATCCCCCGAGATTTAAAACTCCAACTACATTACAGACCCCTGTAAAATAAATCAAAATTAAATTACCGACCTCCAACTCATGTCCTCCGCTTTAGTTCAATATTTATCAAAATTAATGCAAATCAAGACGCTCTCCAGTCCATCAAAAGTAAACTTGTCCTTTAATACCCTTTTTTCACCCCAGCTTTGTTAATAATCACTAACATGCTAATATTGGCAGTCAGATCGTACCCTACCTTCAATACGTTTTGTTTACTCAACTAAACAATAATCTCATGGTCAAATAACACCTTACTTTTTCCCTCCCTCACCTGCTCATCCCTTACCTGCCCCACCCGTACCCCCTTACCTTTCCCCAACTCCCTTTCGCCCCCTTATTTCCCCACATAATTTACTTTCCTCCCCTTACCTTCCCCAACTTATCCAAACCTTCAATAATCCTACTGTATTTGTATATTATCTCTATATTCACTATGTTGTTCGCATTCTCATCCATGTTTTCAGTGTTCACTCGTTGTTCTGCAAATGTTCACAGTATGGTCGGTTCATATTTTTCACCAGTTTGTGTTCTTTATCATATTTTCACGTTCTCTGCAAGTTGATATGCCCAAAAGTTCACTGCGTTCTTTCTTATGTTTTCATTCTCATTTCATGTTCTCTGTACAACTTACATACTCAATATTTATGTTCTCAATGTTCTTAGCATGTTCTTCGCAAGTTCGTGTTCTGTCTTTTCATGTTCATCACATGTTCCTTGTACAACTTTTACATTCAATATTCTCGTTCTCCATGTTTCAAAATGTTCTTTACAACTCCGATCTTAAACAAATCTGCACTTTATTTAGTACGAAATGTACCAAGACAAACATTTCTTTTAATTTCTTCAATAAAAATTAATTGTCAATTAACTGAAATATCTACGTTCATCATCATTTTCTTGTAAATGTAAAGTAATATTATTCATCAATCAGAAAAATAACCATGTTCGTCGTGTTTTCTAGTCGTTTCCTAACTAAATTTATTCGTCAATCAACTGAAAATAGCCACGTTCATCGTCTTGTCAAGTGTAGCTTCGTTCAATACTTTCTTAAACAGAATACTTCTTACAGTAAAAAATATCCAAATATCCAAATGGTTCTTAACTAAAATTATAATTCGTGGAGTAAGAAAAAGAGTCAAGGAGACATCAAAGACATCCTTCAAGACACCAAAGTTACTCTTCGATACATCAAAAGATACAAAGACACCAAAGATACAAATGCACGCAAAGATACCAAAGACACTATTCAAGACATCAAAGAAATTCAGACATAAAGGACTCAATCAAAGACATCAAAAACACACTAACACATCAAAAAGACTATTCATGTACTCAAGCGTTATTCTCAGAGCTATCAAAAAGTTATTCTCCGAGCTAACAAAATTTCATCTCAATCATCAGAGTTATTCTTAGAGCCGTCAAAAGTTAATCTCGGTCATTAAAGTTGTTCTCCAAGTCACCTTCGTTCACCAAAGTTATTCTCAGAGACATCAAAAGTTACTCGCAGTGTCATCAAAATTTAATCTCAGTCATCAAAGCTGTTCTCTAAGACACTTTCGTTCATCAAAGAAACTCTTTAATCCATCAGCGTTGTTCACTACGACATCAAAGTTGTTCTAGACATCTTCAGACAAAATCTCTCTCCTAAATGTAACTAGTTCAACTTTTCATATCAAACTTTTACTTCTTTTAAAATATATGTATCTAACCTAACCTACCCTAACTTAACTAACCTAACCCAACCACACCCCTACCCTATCTTAACTTAATATCTTACCTAACTTATCCTAACCTAACTTGCCAACCCGTTCTCGCAAATTTAATAAGTCAATATTGACTTATTAAATATGTGCATAGGTGACATACTTAACATAATAGATACCCTTAAAAAGATTCATAGAAAACACCGACCTTACCTAACCTACTTAGTATGTTAAGATAAGCATCTTATTGCTTCGTAATTACAATTATTACTTAACCTATACCTATTATAGGTTAGGTAATAATTGTAATTACGAAGCAATAAGATGCTTATCTTAACATACTAAGTAGGTTAGGTAAGGTCGGTGTTTTCTATGAATCTTTTTAAGGGTATCTATTATGTTAAGTATGTCACCTATGCACATATTTAATAAGTCAATATTGACTTATTAAATTTGCGAGAACGGGTTGAACTTGCATAACTTAACCTAATTTAATGTAACTTAACCTCATCTATCCTAACTTAACCTAACCAATCCTACCCTAACTTAACCCAACCTAACCTAACTTAACGTATATTACCAACTTAATCTAACTTGCATAACCTAACCTATCCTAACTTGATGTATCATACCTAACCTAGCCTAACCTGCTTAACCTATTTTAACTAACCTATCCAAACCTAACTCAACCTAACTTAATCTAACATAACTTTACTTGCATAACCTAACCTAATGTATCTGACCTAACCTAATGTATCTGACCTAACCTACGATAACTTAACCTAACCTAACTCTTTTTCTAACAACCTATCCTAACCTAACTTAACCCAACCTAACATATGTAACGACCTAACTTACCTAACCTATCCTAAGATAACTTTCCTAACCTTCTCCACCTAATGTAATTTACCTAACAAAACTTACCCAAACTGGCATAACTTACCTAGTACCACTCACCCAACCAGATATGACCTAACTTACAAATATTCATGCTCGTCTGTGCGTTTCGTCAATGTCTCATTTCATTTATTCGTTTCAAGGGTTAATTTCTCAAACGGTCATTTATGCACTTCAAGATAGATTTGTTAAATTTTATGTATTTAAATAAGTATTTAATAAGTATTAAGTATTTAAAGGAGAAAAGGTTAAGTGGGAAGGTGGTTTTGGGTAAAATATACTAAAAGGAGAAAACTATCTAAGATTAGGTTAAGGATAATAAACAAAATATGTCCAACACAAACAAGATCTGAAAGGTTGGGTTAAGTCAAAAAAATATGAACAAAATATATCAAACCTAATACACTAAGATCACAAGAGGTTAGGTTAAAGGGGAAAGAATAAGAACAATTATATCAGACATAATAAATACAACATACGAACAACTTTACGAACTTTAAGTCAAAAGATATTAAGTGCATAAACCGTCGTATCTAGTGAATATCCTTTTAAATGCTAAAATACCCTAATTTTAACAAATAAACCTTGAAATGCATAAAAGACCATTTGAGAAATTAACCCTTGGAACGAACAAATGAATTAGACATTGATTGTCGAAAGACAAAAAGACAAGCAGGAATATTTATGTAAGTTAGGTCATGTCTGGTTGAGTGAGTTGGACTAGGTAAGTTAGGTTAAGTCAGTTTGGGTAAGATTTGTTAAGTTACACTAGGTGCAGGTGGGTAGGCAAGTTATCTTTGAATAAGTTAGGTTAAACAAGTTACATTAAGTTATGTTAGGCAAGTTAAGTTAGGATAGGTTGGTTAAGTTGGGTTTGGTTAGGATAGGCTAGTTAAATTAGGGTAGGTTAGATACATTAAGATAAAATAGGTTAGGTTATGCAGGTTAGTAGTAGTAGTAGTAATTATCGAAAGAAGGCACCAAACCGGGAAGGCTATGTAGCACCATCAAATGTGCGGAATAATCAGAGGGCGCTAAATATCACCAAGGATGCCAATACGAGAACAAAAACACACAAGGCGAACAATATCAAAAGTATCCGAGTCACCAAGAATTCTGTTGAGGGACAGGTGACCGCGAGGGGCGGTCGGAAAGCAAGACACGCGCTCGTCCTGGAAGTCAGGACATTCAAGAAGGACATGCACGACCGTGAGAGGGACAATACAACTAGGACAATAAGGAGCAGGGCGGCGCTCCATCAAGTGACCGTGGGTTAAGCGAGTATGGCCAATACGCAACCTCGCCAGAGCTGTTTCCCACCGCCGGTTACGGTGGAAGGAGGACGGCCACGAGGAAACAACATTTAAGAGTACGTAGTTTGTTACCAGTAACAGACAACCAAGAAGCCTGCCAACGGGTAATGACGGAGGAATGGATAACCGGGTAAAAGTCAGAATACGGAATACCTTTACAAGAGATGGGACAAGAGCGGACAGCTTCCTTGGCAGCAGCATACGCACGCTCATTTAAAGACACACCAATATGGCTGGGAACTCTACAAAACTCAACCGACTTAAATTTACTGTGAACAAGAAACAGCCAATGCTGGATCTCGACAACTACTGGATGAACAGGATTAAAGGACCCGAGAGCCATGAGGGCACTACGAGAGTCAACAACAACTACAAAGGAAGACTGACAACGAGAAAGCAGGAGACGAAGAGCATAGAGAATAGCATAAAGCTCCGCTGTAAAGATGCTAGTCTCCGGAGGTAAGCGACACATAAGTGCGATCAGGAAAAAAAACAGTAGCCAACACCGTCCACAGACTTAGACCCATCGGTGAAGACAGAAACGGAGCGGGAGTGAGAAGAAAAGTGCTCAAGAAAAAGGCGTTTTAGAACCGTAGGAGAGGTAAAAGCTTTAGTGAGACCGGTCAAGGATGTACAAAACCACGGAAGAGGGACTCTCCACGGGGGCAAAGAAGGAACAACACGAGGAGAAACATTAGAAATATGAACGGAAAGAGAGTCCTGTAGGCGAGATAACCGGACAGAAAGAGGGAGGCGGTGAAGTGGAACAGGAATCGCAGGAGGGGTAAAAGTTAAAGCACGAGAGAGGCGAGAGGAAGGATGTTGTAAGGACCGCGCAAGATAGCGAAGACAGTAGCGATCACGGCGGTCTTTGAGAGACAGGAAGCCAGTGTCAACATACAAGCTAAGGACGGGAGTCAAACGAAAGGCACCAGAACTGAGGCGCAACCCAGTATGGTTCAAAGCATCAAGACGGCGAAGAGTAGAAGGAGAAGCAGACGAGTAAGCAGGGCAACCATAATCGAGCTTAGACAGGACGAGAGAGGAATGTAAAGCAAGGAGAGTGCGCCTATCTGCTCCACAAGAAGTATGGGACAAGACCCGAAGGAGGGTAAAGGCCTTAGAGCACTCAACACGGAGGTAAGAGATATGGGGAGACCAAGACAAACGAGTGTCAAGGAATGACCCCAAAAGTTTCGCGGAAGCTTTGTACTCAAGGGGATGACCATAAAGTGACAAAGAGAGACGATGAACGACCCGTTTCCGCGTAAAAGTCATTGCACAAGTCTTAGAAGTAGAGAACTTGAAGCCATGATCGGTGGCCCAAGATGACACGGCATCAATTGCAAGTTGAAGCCGGCGCTGAAGGAGAGGCGAATCATCACCCTGACAGCAAAGGGTAAGATCATCGACAGAGAGCGGAGAAGACACCTGAAGGAAGAGAGGAAAGAAGACCATTGAGGGCAACCAGAAAAAGAGTAGTGCTCAGAACACTACCCTGCGGCACACCTTCGTATTGCTGAAAAGAGGCAGAGAAAGCAGTACAAAGCCTCACCCGAAAGGAACGACGAGAGAGGAAGCTGCGGAGAGAGAGGGAGATGACCACGAAGGCCAAAAGAATGAAGTTGAGATAGAATATGATATCTCCAAGTGGTGTCGTAAGCCTTTTCCAGGTCAAAAAGGATGGCAACAACGGAGGTCTTCGCAGCAAAAGCAGTACGAATATAAACCTCCAAGTTCACCAGGACATCTGTCGTGCTGCGGCACTTGCAGAAACCAAATTGAGAAGGGGAGAGGAGGTGATGGTGTTCCAGGAACCACATCAGACGAACGTTAACCATACGTTCAAAGAGTTTGCAGACACAACTTGTGAGGGCAATAGGGCGAAAGTCAATAGGGGGAGTACCCAGAAACCCAGGGCCAGGGCAGAACGAAGTTCAGGGAGAGAGAGACGGATCATTATAGGGAAGCTGAAGACGAGTGCAGAAATCTAAAGGACGAGACTCAAGGACAGGTTTACGAAGAAGGAAAGATTGGGGAAGATGAAGACCAGAGCTAACAGAAGAAAAGTGGGAACCCAATTCGGAAGCGACCTGCAACGGGTCCGCTACAAGTGTATCATGGAGGTGGAGGATCGGTGAAACATCGGGAACGAACTTAGCCGTTTTCTTGTGGATACGCTTCCAGATCTGGGCCAGAGGAGTTTCGGACGTAATTGTTGAGACATAAGATGCCCAACATTCACGTTTACCCGTACGGATGGCCCTACGAGCCACCGCACTCGCTTTCCGAAAGAAAAGAAAAGAATCGGGCGTCTGCCGACGGCGGTGCCTCTTCCAGGCTGCACGCTTACAGCGGACAGCCCGAGCACAGTCCGCATTCCACCAGGGAACGGACTTCCGTGGACCCCGAGAGGAAGAGCGAGGAATAGAGCGGAGGGCAGCGTCGAAGACAGTGTCATGAAAAAGGAGGAGAGCGCGAGGGAGAGGCAGAACGGAGAGGTCAGAGAGAGCAGCACTGAGGGTAAATAGGTTCCAGTCCGCTTTAGCAAACTGCCACCTAGGGAAGGAGAGGGGAGGGCGAAACGAGAAAAAGGAAACAAGGATAGGGAAATGATCACTACCATGGAGGTCATTAAGAACCTGCCACGTGAAATCTAAGTAAAGAGAAGAAGAACAAAGAGCAAGATCAAGACATGAAAGGGTGCGAGTCAGAGAGTGCAAATGCGTGGGCTCACAAGAATTCAGAAGAAACAGGGAAGAAGAGAGGAGAAACGGCTCAAGAAGGCGACCCCGGGTATTCGTCAGAACATCACCCTAAAGAGAATGACGACAATTGAAGTCACCCAGCAGGAGCATAGGCTCCGGCAAGGAGTCCAAGAGGTGTTTCAAATCAGGAAGAGAAAGCGGGACACTCGGGGGGGGGGGGGGGGGGGGGGGAGGGGAAGGGGGAGATAAATGGAACAAACTGTACCGTAGTAACCGTAACCGTGTAGTAACCGGGTTCTTTATGTTATTACCTCTTATAGTATCCGACCCCAAGTCGGTAGTATGCTTTCATGGGGTAGTAGTAGTGCAATGCATAAATAAGAGGGGGGGGGGGGGTAAACCACACTATTCCCTTCAATATATTTACACTTTTACTATTAAAAATATATATTAGATTAAATAGATTATAACT
>NW_025556529.1:0-16536 GCF_020424385.1 Procambarus clarkii | reverse complement strand
TACCGAGACCCCCCAAGTGTATACAATCAGAGGGCTACACAACAAGATATTGATAACGTAAGATAAGGCGAAGGATTAATGCCAACCACTTCGACCTTCGGGGATCGACCGCCAAAGTCTGCAAGAAGCCCAGAAACTCTGTATATCAACCACAGGGAAAACTCGGTCAATTTCTTCAGACAATGAAGCCGGTCGACTGAGCGGACAGCACGCTGGACTTGTGATTCTGTGGTCCTGGATTCGATCCCAGGCGCCGGCGAGAAACATTGGGCAGACTTTCTTTCACCCTATGCCCCTGTTACCTAGCAGTAAAATAGGTACCTGGGTGTTAGTCAGCTGTCACGGGCTGCTTCCTGGGGGTGGAGGTCTGGTCGAGGACCGGGCCGCGGGGACACTAAAGCCCCGAAATCATCTCAAGATAACCTCAAGATAACATAAGAAATAAACAAACTAATATCGCGATAGTTTACACAAATCAAAAATATATTATCCAGAAAGTTTACAATATATTTAAATAAATAAAAAAATATATACAACTCAAAATTCTTCAATAAACAATGAAAATAATAAAAAAAAAATCAATGAATACCAGAAACAGAACATAATCTCAATGTCAACACTCACCCCGTTTTTTATGACTTATGTAAAAGAAAACAATAGTGAAATTTTAGGGTAGACTCAGGCAGGTGTCGGGTAGCGGCCGCCTGAAAGTGTGAATATGGCACTTAGAGTCCAAGTGAAGAGCGTTCATATAGTGCCATATGGCGGCCCGGGCTCTCTCGTTAACCCGGGTTAGTGTAGCAGCTCTTATGACTAGACCTAGAGCCCTTCAAGAGCTCTTATGAGCTCTTGAGAAGGCTCTATATACCTTGCTGGCAGGTGTAGTCCACTGTTGCTAGCATGTTTAGAACGTGTTTGTAGGGGTTTAGCATGTCCATTGTATTTGGAATGTTTGACACTTTCACGCCCCTTATGTCTATGGTTAACTCATCCACCTGTTGTGTTAATACCTTTAGTAAATATGTGGGCCATCGAAAACAATCCGTAGGAGCCGTGGTGAGGATTCGAATCTATGTACTGGGGGTATTCCCAGGCACACGCCCCAGACACGTGCCTGGGAACACCCTGGGCATGGGTTCGAATCCTCATCACGGCTCCTACGGATGTTCTCATTGATACAGACGCTAGTGTGAGGTTACTCTGTCAATGTAAGTATTAGGAAGACAGGACACGTTGCTCTCCTCTCATCCTGTAACAACACTTAGGTAATCACACACACACACACACACCAGTCACCACAACTTAGTAAATCACAATACAGGGCGTCAGTAAGGACCTACCATGGAGGGTTATCTTGAGAGGATTTCGGGGCTTTAGTGTCCCCTCGGCCCGGTCCTCGACCAGGCCTCCACCCCCAGGAAGCAGCCCGTGACAGCTGACTAACACCCAGGTACCTATTTTACTGCTAGGTAACAGGGGCATAGGGTGAAAAAAACTCTGCCCAATATTTATCG
Organism: Procambarus clarkii; assembly: GCF_020424385.1. Classification (NCBI taxonomy): domain Eukaryota; kingdom Metazoa; phylum Arthropoda; class Malacostraca; order Decapoda; family Cambaridae; genus Procambarus; species Procambarus clarkii. The sequence goes on along the minus strand of NW_025556529.1, from coordinate 15,022 downwards.
CCGGCGCCTGGGATCGAACCCAGGCCCACAGGATCACAAGTCCAGCGTGCTGTCCGCTCGGCCGACCGGCTCTCAGTCCCAGTTGGGTGATAGAATTCTCCACCAAATGACTGTGGTCTCAACAAATCTGATCAATTTAGCTAATTCAGACTGTGAGCTGCGGCGTCCAACAGCCTGGTCAGACAAAGGGATGCAGAGACACTGAGTCCCAGAACCATTACACGGTAGGCACAAGGTACCTGGATTGTACCTGGAAATGGTTCTAGGAGTTCTTCTACTCCCGAAGCCAGTCTAGAGCCAAGCTTGACTTGTGAGAGCTTGTTGACCAGACAACACACTAGAAGTTGAAGGGACGACGACGTTTCGGTCCGTCCTGGACCATTCTCAAGTCGATTGTGAGAGCTTGATCCAACAGGCTGTTGCTTGGGACGGCCCGTACGCCCACACATCCACTACAACCTGGTTGGTTCAGCACTTGTAGAAACTTTTTAATACCTTCTTCAAGAAGTTCACTTTTTGTTCCGGGAATATTTCTTATACTTGCTGATAGGATATCGAAGTTGAAGTGGTTGATAGTAGTTGAAGACATGACGGAGAAAACCTTTCATATCATAAACAATTTTGGCAGATAAAAAAATTTTTCCCAAACTTTGAGGAACTATATATGTCTTTGACGACAGGGGCAGAGGAGGAGCTGTCACAGATATGACAGCAGTACTCAAGACACCCTGGCTATCTCCCTTAATGACACTCTACCGGTACACCCTGTCTATCTCCCTTAATGACACTCTACCGGTACACCCTGGCTATCTCCCTTAATGACACTCTACCGGTACACCCTGTCTATCTCCCTTAATGACACTCTACCGGGACACCCTGGCTATCTCCCTTAATGACACTCTACCGGTACACCCTGGCTATCTCCCTTAATGACACTCTACCGGTACACCCTGGCTATCTCCCTTAATGACACTCTACCGGTACACCCTGGCTATCTCCCTTAATGACACTCTACCGGTACACCCTGGCTATCTCCCTTAATGACACTCTACCGGTACACCCTGGCTATCTCCCTTAATGACACTCTACCGGTACACCATGGCTATCTCCCTTAAGACACTCTACCGGTACACCCTGGCTATCTCCCTTAATGACACACACTCTCTACACTGAACCGGTACACCCACACTACACTGTACCGGGACACCCTGGCTATCTCCCTTAATGACACACCCTACAATGAACCGGGACACCCGGCTATCTCCCTTAATGACACACTACCGGGACACCCTGGCTATCTCTCTTAATGATACACTACCGGGACACCCTGGCTATCTCCCTTAATGACACACTACCAGGACACCCTGGCTATCTCCCTTAATGACACACTCTACAATGAACCGGGACACCCTGGCTATCTCCCTTAATGACACACTCTACACTGTACCGGGACACCCTGGCTATCTCCCGTAATGACACACTCTACACTGTACCGGTACACCCTGGCTATCTCCCTTAATGACACACTCTACACTGTACCGGGACACCCTGGCTATCTCCCGTAATGACACACTCTACACTGTACCGGTACACCCTGGCTATCTCCCTTAATGAGACACACTCTACACTGAACCGGTACACCCTGGCTATCTCCCTTAATGAGACACACTCTACACTGAACCGGTACACCCTGGCTATCTCCCTTAATGAGACACACTCTACACTGAACCGGTACACCCTGGCTATCTCCCTTAATGAGACACACTCTACACTGAACCGGTACACCCTGGCTATCTCCCTTAATGAAGCACAACAGCTTCAAATTCTCCCCCGTTTTATCAACAATTTCTTATTATACCTGTGTGCTACACCGACCAATTATCACCATTGATAATTCATTCCGCTGTTCACAGTCGAGAGGGGGAGGCGAAGGGGGGATAGGAGGGGGGCGGCGGTATAATTATTATAAATGGATAATCCATTTATGATATAATTACAAGAAATTAGCTCAATTACATCACTATAGTCGTTCACGCAGACGACCCATTCAGTTGTTCGTGTCCACGACTCATTTGGTCGTTCAAGTAGACGACCCATTCGGTAACGACTTTGTTAGCCCTTGGTTATAATATAGTTTATTATTGTCATTATCGTTATCAATAGTATTTAGCTTCTACTTTTACAACGTGGCAAGAAACCTTTCAGCGGGGAGTTCGAAGGTTTACAGGACTGTTCAGCGGGGAGTTCGAAGGTTTACAGGACTGTTCAGCGGGGAGTTCGAAGGTCTACAGGACTGTTCAGCGGGGAGTTCGAAGGTCTACAGGACTGTTCAGCGGGGAGTTCGAAGGTTTACAGGACTCTTCAGCGGGGAGTTCGAAGGTCTACAGGACTCTTCAGTTGGGAGTTCGAAGGTCTACAGGACTGTTCAGCGGGGAGTTCGAAGGTTTACAGGACTGTTCAGCGGGGAGTTCGAAGGTTTACAGGACTGTTCAGCGGGGAGTTCGAGGGTCTACAGGACTGTTCAGCGGGGAGTTCGAAGGTCTACAGGACTGTTCAGCGGGGAGTTCGAAGGTTTACAGGACTGTTCAGCGGGGAGTTCGAAGGTTTACAGGACTGTTCAGCGGGGAGTTCGAGGGTCTACAGGACTGTTCAGCGGGGAGTTCGAAGGTCTACAGGACTGTTCAGCAGGGAGTTCGAAGGTCTACAGGACTGTTCAGTTGGGAGTTCGAAGGTCTACAGGACTGTTCAGTTGGGAGTTCGAAGGTCTACAGGACTCTTCAGCGGGGAGTTCGAAGGTCTACAGGACTCTTCAGCGGGGAGTTCGAAGGCCTACAGGACTTTCGGAGGAAGGAAACTGGTTAAGTAATTAGGACTGTTTCTTAGATGTGAAGCTATTCCTTATTTAAGGTGAGAGGTCGATCCAATGGGACGAACCACACATGGATAGACAATGGGACAAACTACACATGGATAGACCATAGGACGAACTACACGTGGATAGACAATGGGACGAAGCACACATTGATAGACAACAGGACACAGCAAACAATGACAGACGAAATCTGCTGCAAGTTAACAACACGCTGCCAATACCAAGAACTCGACCCCACACCCTAAACCCTGTTCATCTAATAGAACGTCGCATTTTGACATACACTTAACTAAGGCCAAAAATCGTCGTGCTAGAAACAGGTAGTGGCTCGCGAAAGTGACACACTCTGTCCCGTTTTCTGTTTTGGGACCTCTGGCTAAGTCTGGTAGGTTAGGATAAAAGCCACTTTAGTCCGACAGTTTCTGGACGTTGGGAAACCTTTGGAGACTGACTCCACGTCTACCAAGTGTTGATTCCAGGAATCAATTCATCCCCTATCTGCGGGCTCACCATAGCCCGTGCTACTTGGAACTTTTTGTTCCAAGTAGCGAATCTTTAACAACAACAATTCATCCCCCCCCCCCCCATCCAAAGCCTCCTTGTTGATGCTCCGGGGTACCAGACTGGTCGACGCGTCTGCACAACCAGTTCGACCAGGAATCCAGATTAGAATGATAAATTTTGACACCAATGACAGGTGTTATTTATTTGTTTTAATATTGCGATAAAATCTCTGGTATTCGCGGGTGATATAATTGGCGCCGAACCAGCCAAAGCAAAGCAAGTCAAAATTAACCCACAGCTAAGATATACTCTCGGCAGGATATAGGATATATGTCCAACAACTTCGGCCGGACGGTAGAGCGACGGTCTCGCTTCATGCAGATCGGCGTTCAATCCCCGACCGTCCAAGTGGTTGGACACCATTCCTTTCCCTCCGTCCTATCCCAAATCCTTATCCTGATCCCTTCCCATTGCTATATAGTCGTAATAGCTTGGCGCTTTCCTGGTATAATTCCCTCCCTTCCTCGGCAGGATATAATGATCCCCTGTTATACTCTGGATAGGTTGTAGTATGCTGGGCTGTTATATACTCTCAATAGTTTGCAATATTGGGGACTGTTATAATATGAATATGCTGCATTTAATGATCTTATACTATGAATATGTTGCAATATATGGCTGTTATGCTAGGAACAGCTTGCAATATATGGCTGTTATGCTAGGAACAGCTTGCAATACATGGCTGTTATGCTAGGAACAGCTTGCAATATATGGCTGTTATGCTAGGAACAGCTTGCAATATATGGCTGTTATGCTAGGAACAGCTTGCAATATATGGCTGTTATGCTAGGAACAGCTTGCAATATATGGCTGTTATGCTAGGAACAGCTTGCAATATATGTTATACTATGGACAGGTTGCAAAATTAGGCTGTTATACAATAGTACAAAAGCTATACTCTCGACATATTGAAGCATACTGCGCCTGTTCCTATCGATATGATGTAACATATGTTGGTAACATACAGCATAACAGGTGTACAAGAAGCATACAGTGTTGTATAGACGTAATGCTGATGGCATTACAACTCAGCAGTTTATTACAACTGCTGACAAGTTATAATATCAGAGCATTCAGCGTTAGCCAAAGTGCATTCGCAACTGTTGCGGTGTTCAATGTGCATTCGCAACTGTTGCGGATGTTCAAAGTGCATTCGCAACTGTTGCGGGTGTTCAAAGTGCATTCGCAACTGTTGCGGGTGTTCAAAGTGCATTCGCAACTGTTGCGGTGTTCAATGTGCATTCGCAACTGTTGCAGGTGTTCAAAGTGCATTCGCAACTGTTGCGGTGTTCAAAGTGCATTCGCAACTGTTGCAGGTGTTCAAAGTGCATTCGCAACTGTTGCGGTGTTCAAAGTGCATTCGCAACTGTTGCGGTGTTCAAAGTGCATTCGCAACTGTTGCAGGTGTTCAAAGTGCATTCGCAACTGTTGCAGGTGTTCAAAGTGCATTCGCAACTGTTGCGATGTTCAAAGTGCATTCGCAACTGTTGCGATGTTCAAAGTGCATTCGCAACTGTTGCGATGTTCAAAGTGCATTCGCAACTGTTGCGATGTTCAAAGTGCATTCGCAACTGTTGCGATGTTCAAAGTGCATTCGCAACTGTTGCGGGTGCTCAAAGTGCATTCGCAACTGTTGCGATGTTCAAAGTGCATTCGCAACTGTTGCGATGTTCAATGTGCATTCGCAACTGTTGCGATGTTCAAAGTGCATTCGCAACTGTTGCGATGTTCAATGTGCATTCGCAACTGTTGCGGTGTTCAAAGTGCATTCGCAACTGTTGCGGTGTTCAAAGTGCATTCGCAACTGTTGCGGTGTTCAAAGTGCATTCGCAACTGTTGCAGGTGTTCAAAGTGCATTCGCAACTGTTGCGGTGTTCAAAGTGCATTCGCAACTGTTGCGGTGTTCAAAGTGCATTCGCAACTGTTGCAGGTGTTCAAAGTGCATTCGCAACTGTTGCAGGTGTTCAAAGTGCATTCGCAACTGTTGCGGTGTTCAAAGTGCATTCGCAACTGTTGCAGTGTTCAAAGTGCATTCGCAACTGTTGCAGGTGTTCAAAGTGCATTCGCAACTGTTGCGGTGTTCAATGTGCATTCGCAACTGTTGCGGTGTTCAAAGTGCATTCGCAACTGTTGCGGTGTTCAATGTGCATTCGCAACTGTTGCAGGTGTTCAATGTGCATTCACAACTGTTGCAGGTGTTCAAAGTGCATTCGCAACTGTTGCAGGTGTTCAATGTGCATTCGCAACTGTTGCAGGTGTTCAAAGTGCATTCGCAACTGTTGCGGTGTTCAATGTGCATTCGCAACTGTTGCAGGTGTTCAATGTGCATTCGCAACTGTTGCAGGTGTTCAATGTGCATTCGCAACTGTTGCGGGTGTTCAAAGTGCATTCGCAACTGTTGCGGTGTTCAAAGTGCATTCGCAACTGTTGCGGATGCACTTTGAACACCGTTTTATTTTATTTCTGCGGAGAACAGGTAATCATCTCAGGCCAGATTCACGAAGCAGTTACGCAAGCACTTACGAACGTGTACATCTTTCCTCAATCTTTGACGGCTTTGGTTACATTTATTAAACAGTTTACAAGCATGAAAACTTCCCATTCAACTGTTGTTATAAACAGCCTCCTGGTACTTCGGAGCTCATTAACTGTTTAATAATTGTAAACAAAGCTGCCAAAGATTGAGAAAAGATGTACTTTTTCTGTTGTACTGCTTCTGCTCCTTCCTTTAGTATCCATGGCGATATTCCATCCGGGCCTATAGCCTTTGTCACATTCAGCTCTAGCAAAAGCTTCCTTACATCTCCATTGGTAATTTCAAATTCCACTAGTGGTGCCTGGTTAACTATTCCTTCTCTTATCTCTGGAACTTCTCCTTGCTCTAATGTGAAGACTTCCTGGAATTTCATATTGAGTTCCTCGCACACTTCTTTGTCGTTTGTAGTGAATCTGTCTGCCCCTATCCTCAGTTTCATTACCTGTTCCTTTACTGTTGTCTTTCTCCTGATGTGGCTGTGCAGCAATTTGGGTTGGGTGTTTGCCTTGCTAGCTATGTCGTTTTCATATTGAGTGTGTGTGTGTGTGTGTGTGTGTGTGTGTGTGTGTGTGTGTGTGTGTGTGTGTATGTGTATGTGTGTGTGTGTGTGTGTGTGTGTGTGTGTGTGTGTGTGTGTGTGTGTGTAATTACCTAAGTGTAGTTACAGGATGAGAGCTACGCTTGTGGTGTCCCGTCTTCCCAGCACTCTTTGTCGTGTGTGTGTGTGTGTGTGTGTGTGTGTGTGTCGTAGTTGCTTTAACATACCTTCCTATTCACGTCTAATTACTCTCAGTCGAGAGAACACCCGTCCACATAGACGGTCATTTCTCAGTGGGACAGGAAGAGTTGCAGCCACTGAACGACCCTCCCCCCCCCTCCCCTTCCACCTGTCTCCCTGGGATTCATTGTTTCAGTGACAGCCGTCACACACACACACACACACACACACACACACACACACACACACACACACACACACACACACACACACACACACACACATTCCAACTATGGCCAGAGAGAGAGATATATCTCCCCGTTCCACCCCTTTGACAAGTATATTTGGTCCTCGTCCCCGCCCCCCCCTCCCGGGGCCCGGTGTCGCCAGCGGACATGTAAATATGGTTCAAGCGGTCAGAAAGTCGGCTGGGGCGGCCCGAAAGGCAGGGTCTCGGGCCCACAGCCACTAACACACTCATCCTGGGACCGTCAGTTCAGTTACCTGCCGCTGCAATCCGAGTTAACAGTGAAGTGTTTGCAGTAGATGTTCCTTCGGTGCACTTCGGAGTGATGCCGTTCGTAAGTACGGTTAACCCCCCCTCCCCCCCTTCCTCCCCCCCCCCACCCGTGTGCCCGACACCACCGTAACTCTTGGTGCTATAGACACCAGTGGGCATTTTAACAAAGCTCTTTATTACGTGGCCCGCATTTGGTGGCAGTGGTGGGGAGGAGTGGCAGTGGTGGTGGTGGGGGGGGGGGGGGGGAAGAGTGGCAGTGGCAGTGGAGGTGGTGGGGGGAGGTAGTGGTGGTTGAAGGTTGGGTGGTAGTTATGGTGGTAGTTCTTCATGCTCCGCCTAGCAGCTATGGCGTTATAATGGAACTATTCTGACCTTTGGATTGGTTTACTGTATCCGGCCCTGATCGATAGAGGTGGGGGGGTGGGTGTTGGTGGTCAACAACCCGTCTTCTCAACTAATACATCTTATTTTGTACGTTATGGCCTCGTCCCCCCAACGTTCAAAACGTGAAGTACAGTGTAGCTTTTCCTTGGAACATGTCCTGCCAATCGGTGAAGAACCAAGTACGCAATTACTGCTGGGTGAACAGGAGAACAGGTGAACATTGTCTGGGCGTCAAGCCTTGAGCAATGTGTGGCCACGTCTGTGGTCGAAAACGATGGGACTTGGCTACAAGTCCCATCAGTTCGGCCCATCATCAAGTCTGGCAGTTGGCCTTGTATAGGGATCTAGATGAAGTAAAGTGTAAAGTGTGTGGACAAAGTCAGGGACACACACTCGAACACTATATCTTGGATTGCAGTAAAATCGAGCCATTTAGAGATAAATCTCAGCTCACGCTGTATGATATGGCAACCTATCTTATTACCAAGGATAAAATACCTGAAATCCTTGCACTGTATCCATATTTCGCTCCCAGTAGATAAATGACATGTGAGATTGAGAAACTCAGTGTTGTGAAGACTAATAATAAACAGCAGCTCCCCTATGACTGTAATATCTCCATTGGTCAAACAATTATGTATTAACGATAAGACCTACCATTAATGTATAATGACTTTACTGTAAATACATAACTCTTGAACTGGAACATTCTCTGTAACTAGCTGACATTGTAACTATAAGGTGTGAAATTGTTTATGTAATAATCTAAGATGAGGTCTGATAAAAGACCTTTTGTGCCCTCTGTAATGCTTTTGCGCTACCGCTCACAGGATGAGTATGGGGTGAACAATAAACTAGCCGCCTCCGGCGGCAACAATCAAAAATCAACGTAGATGTTGCGATTCAATGAGTTTTGTAATCTTACTTCTTAGCACTTTTTCAAAGATTTTTATATGTGAAGATAGTGCTATCGATCTATAATATTTTGCCACTGCTTTATTCCCTCTATGAAGTGGTGCTAATTCCGCTGTTTTAAGTGTGTCTGTGATAACACAAATATATATATGAACCAGTATCTAGGCTCCGTTTTAAGAAAATATTTTGTGCCAGAGAGAGTGGGTTTTTTTAAACAAATCTTTATAAATATTGAGTTCCAGGAATCAGTAGGGCCTGGTGCAGAGTGCTGCAACCCGTTCTCGCATTTGCTTAAAGTCAATATCTTGCTTATGAATAAGTACATATGTGACATACTAATTTTTTGTGAATATTTAAGTTTACCTTGAAATGCTGAATAGAAAACCACAACCTAACCTTCTTAGTATGCTAAGATATTACAATTAGTACTGAACCAATACCTATATTGATATTACAGTTTTATAAAAATAATAAAACAAAACTAAAATATTTAAATAAATTGTAAAGTAACTCAGGATATTGTCAAATTTTGTATAAAATCTCTATTGTTTAATAAAACTGAGAGAAAAAGTTAGTGCCTTAAAAAAAATATGGCTTGGAATATGTCACATATTTACTTATTTATAAGTGAAATAGTGACTATAAGTAATTAGTCATATATGTGCTGTCTTGTGCGAGAGCGGGTTGCATACTGTCTCTGGCTGCTTCAATGTCCAGTGGGGGGTTAGGGTGACATCTGTTACATGATTTATTGATTTAATGTTGGTGTCACATTCATGAAGAATTCGTTTGAGTTATCAACCAATCTTCAGTGTGTTTAAGGGCTCACTGAAAACAAAATCGTTCCATAGCTTCAATATTTCACTCATTTCTTGGTTATCTGTGACTGTCCCATCTCCCCTTGTGCATGGAGGAACCCAGTACTAGATGGAGTGTTTGTTCTCGATTTTACACGGGAGAAAATACTATTGTCGATTTCTCTCTCCTTCACTGGTAACCTTTTGCTCGCTTGGCCTCTACTGGACTTTTATATTATTATTGTAGCTTTAGTTCAAGTGTTTCCGTTTCTCTACAACGTTCTTGTCGTTCAAGTTGTTCCTCGATTTGTTTTCTTCGCCTGTATATACCTGTATATAACCTATACCTATAATAGGTTACTTAACCTATTATAGGTATAGGTTAAGTATTAATTGTAATTACGAAGCAATAAGATGCTTATCTTAACATACTTAGAAGGTTAGGTAAGGTCGGTGTTTTCTATGAAGCTTTTCAAGGTAAACTAGTATGTTTAGTATGTCACATATGCACGTATTTAATAAGTCAATATTGACTATACGAAAGTGCGAGAACGGGTTGAGTGAGGCGGGTCCCAAGCACTATGCCTGAGAAGCACATACAGGAGAGTGCAGACACACGACAACAGGACCTATAAGTGCAGCCTTAATAACAGCATAATGTGATTCAGCAACATCAATGACATTATATTACACATTATGCCAGCCGCCCTCTATGATATTATTAATTATATCCCTATGAAGATATTGCAAGCAAAACAGCTCGAGTTAAGAGCTTTATTACACATGACTAACAAAAGTCAGTGTTATAATACTCATTTAAAATTAAGATCAACAAGAAGAATAAGTGTATTGCTGTGTAAGTGTATATAAGTGTATATAAGTGTATATAAGTGTATTGCCCCCTCTTGAACCTGTGGCAGCAGGTTAAGTCCCCTTCTTCACCCTTCACTGGACTCTAAATTGCTTTTCTCGTTGGTTCATCATGCTAATGTGATTTCCTCGTGCAATAAACATAATAAAATGTATTTAATTTGTAAAAAAAATAACATCATGAGAGTGGGACATCACCGGAGGGAGTATTTACATAAGTTTATACAACATATGCAAAATATTAATTCGAAAGGAATTATATACTCCAAGTTCATTATTTGACTACAGCAAAGTGTGTGTATATATATATATATATATATATATATATATATATATATATATATATATATATATATATATATATATATATATATATATATATATATATATAATATACATGTATATATCTTCTTTTCCAGTGTGTGTACACTCAGAGATAACTTTAGATATGTACTGCGTTTAGGTCAAAAGTACTTTTGCTGGATGAATATGTAGGCTGTTGTGGTAAATTTATTAACCCTCCTAATGTTAAACCAAACTATACGTCTACAGATACAGCTGTAGAATGCAGCAGGGGGGGGGGGACACAGCACCAGAACTAAAGTCAAGGAATCATTGAGTTGTATAGTACATACAGCATTATACTTGAAGAGAAACGCATAGTCTAGACCACGCCAACAAAAAATACAATCAAAATGTATTTTGATACATTACACGAAGATTTTTTTTTATTTTCTTCTGATTTGACTTCATTCTTTTGACTGATGACTTCTTTTTTTGACTGATTGATTTTGACTGATTTGACTTTTCGACTGATTGATGACTTCTGATTTTTGTAAAAAAAATCAGAAGATACACTGATACAAAAGATACAATTGACGATTTACTATAAAACCAAAAAAACGGCCAATCTACTCATGAAAAACTCTCCAGACACAAAGCAGAACGCCTTAAAGGAGACCAATGTCGTCTATGCCTTCAAATGCCCACTTGGGGACTGTAAGCCTCAAAGAATTCAGTATATAGGCAAGACAACAACATCTCTTTCCACGCGATTAACGATGCATAAGCAACAGGGCTCCATTAAGGAACATATAATCTCTTCCCACAACCAAACCATCAGAGACATCTTAGCAAACAACACAGAAATCATCGATAGATACAGCGATAGCAGGCGGCTTGACATCTGCGAGGCACTACACATCAAAAAGTCAACACCAGCAATCAACAGCCAATTAATGCACAACTATATTCTACCCACTTCAAGACTCCGCTCCAATATAGAAGCATCAAGAGGAAGTAGGGGCCAATAGGCCCTTTGCAGTTACTTCCATTCTTCCCTCTCATTTATCCAATTACTACCCAATGTTCCGTGTTCTGTTTTGTGTTGGCCAAAAGTTTGTTCACCTCATCCAAAACTGTTGCAACATATCACCTCACCCATATGTGAGTATATAAGACAAGCTGTTTAAGTGTTTAGCATAAGTAAAACTCTGTTTAATGTTTTCAAGTTACAGTTATGTGTGTGTAAACTAAAGTCTTTGAAAATGTAATAAGTTATTATGAAACGCGTTCAAGCGTCACGTCAGACTAGAAATAAAAATTAATTTTGGAGAATTGATTTTTCAATTACCATCGACAGTGAAAAGAAACATAAGAAATAGTGAGAAAATTCGTGTTAGAATTATTAATCTTACTTTTTCGGTCATATTTAATAATATATGTCTACAGGAAAGACTGCTACCAAAATATACTAATATTATATTATATATATATATATATATATATATATATATATATATATATATATATATATATATATATATATATATATATGTCGTACCTAGTAGCCAGAACGCACTTCTCAGCCTACTATGCAAGGCCCGATTTGCCTAATAAGCCAAGTTTTCATGAATTAATTGTTTTTCGACTACCTAACCTACCTAACCTAACCTAACCTAGCTTTTTCGGCTACCTAACCTAACCTAACCTATAAAGATAGGTTAGGTTAGGTTAGGTAAGGTTGGTTAGGATCGGCCATATATCTACGTTAATTTTAACTCCAATAAAAAAAATTGACCTCATAGATAATGAAATGGGTAGCTTTATCATTTCATAAGAAAAAAATTAGAGATAATATATTAATTCAGGAAAACTTGGCTTATTAGGCAAATCGGGCCTTGCATAGTAGGCCGAAAAGTGCATTCTGGCTACTAGGTATGACATATATATATATATATATATATATATATATATATATATATATATATATATATATATATATATATTATATGTATGATTATACAAAAACAAAAAATGGAACACGGTAATATTCACATTTCGAGTGCCTCGTCCTCGATAGGTTGGGTGAGTTGCTTGGGTTCGTAACGTTTCTAATTAGGGTCAAACAGTTGCATTTTTTACGGAGTGGCAGACCGAGAGAAGAGGCTGGACGTATTAGACAAAGTGAAGAGAGGCCAGCTGGGAGGTGCTAAACAGTTTAGGAGGGTTGGTGGGATGGGGGATAGATGAGGGGAGGAGTTATAGGGGATAGAGGGGGGTGGGAGGTGTCGGATTCTGAGGGAAGACACTGTGGGGGGGGGGGGTGGAATAGGGGGCTTGAGAGGGGAGGAAACCTGACAGGAGTAATGGGAGGAAGATGTGGGGGTGGAGGGTTCCCCACTCCCACCACTGGCTGCCACCATTATATTGGGGATAATCTCACTGGTGACGACAAATGGGCCATAAATGCGAGCTGTGTTGTGTTTTACGCTCACCCGAGAGATGGGACCACTGTAGGGGGAGGGGGAGATGGGGGGAAAGGGGTGATGGGGGAAAGGGGGGGGGTGAATGACAGGGGTTGGCGCAGGTGGACCATGAAAATTGAAATCACTGGCAGGCTGCATGGCTTTGTGACAATGGATGGATTGACTAGTCCATGGATGGATGACTTTGTGACAATGGATGGATTGACTAGTCCACCCCGTAGTCAGTACAAGTCAACCCCACAGGAGAGGGGGGGCATGGGGGGAAGGGGTGTCGGAAACAGCTTGGGTATGGGAGACGCTCCCTTAATTTAGGTCCCTCGAATGGTCCCAAAAGTTTGGTCCCATTGGACACGAGAGTGTATTAAACACTATAATTCTAGGTCATCCATCCCCCCATCCCAAATCCTTATCCTAACCCTCTTCCATGTACTTTATAGTCGTAATGGCTTGGCGCTTCCCCCCTGATAGTTCCCTTCCCTTGGGATTACTTGCTATGAGATGTAGCTTGCATTTATGTGTGCACAATTAGGTGTGAACAATCACGTATTAACAATTAAGGCGTGAGGTAAGAAAGTAAAATAGTCTCAGTTATCATAAGATAACCGTCCAGGAACATTACACGCGCTGAAGGATAACATAACAAGATAACTTGAAGCCTTCAAGGCAAATCCCTCCATGCTTGGAAATGTTCAAAAAGTCTTACGTTGAACGCGTTCGAAAATGCATTGAGGCAAAGGGATATCATTCTCAACATGCGTAACTGATAACCTGATAATTCATAAATTATATTTAAAGAAAATCCTATTTTTGTTATACTTTGCCTATACGGCTAGACCTTTTGCGACATTCCTGTGGATGGATATATATATATATATATATATATATATATATATATATATATATATATATATATATATATATATATATATATATATGTCGTACCTAGTAGCCAGAACACACTTCTCAGCCTACTATGCAAGGCCCGATTTGCCTAATAAGCCAAGTTTTCATGAATTAATGTTTTTTCTCTAATTCTTTTCTTAAGAAATGTAAAGCTACCCATTTCATTATGTATGAGGTCAATTTTTTTTTATTGGAATTAAATTTAACGTAGATATATGACTACCTAACCAAAACTACCTAACCTAACCTAACCTAACTTTTTTGGCTACCTAACCTAACCTAACCTATAAAGATAGGTTAGGTTAGGTAGGTTAGGTAGTCAAAAAACAATTAATTCATGAAAACTTGGCTTATTAGGCAAATCGGGCCCTGCATAGTAGTCATACGTTCTGGCTACTAGGTACGACTATATATATATATATATATATATATATATAATATATATATATATATATGTCGTACCTAGTAGCCAGAACGCACTTCTCAGCCTACTATGCAGGGCCCGATTTGCCTAATAAGCCAAGTTTTCCTGAATTAATATATTTCTCTAATTTTTTTCTTATAAAATGATAAAGCTACCAATTTCATTATGTATGAGGTCAATTTTTTTTATTGGAGTTAAAATTAACGTAGATATATGACAGAAACTAACCAACCTAACCTACCTAACCTATCTTTATAGGTTAGGTTAGGTTAGGTAGCCGAAAAAGTTAGGTTAGGTTAGGTTAGCTAGGTTAGGTAGTCAAAAAACAATTAATTCAGGGAAACTTGTCTTATTAGGCAAATCGGGCCTTGCATAGTAGGCTGAGAAGTGCATTCTGGCTACTAGGTACGACATATATATATATATATATATATATATATATATATATATATATATATATATATATATATATATATATATATATATATATGGACAAACGCAAGGGAACACAGGTGGAAAATGAGTACCTAAATGAACCACAGAAACACAGGAAATAATTTTTGTAATGTCAGAGTGAAGGAATGCATTAGACAGTGATGTGGTGGAGGCTGACTCCATATACTGTTTTAAATATAGATATGACCCCCCCCCCCCCCCAATAGGCTCTGGAACCTGTACACCAGTCGATAGACTTGTGAGGCGGGACCCAAGAGTCGTGGCTCGTCCCCCACAAATACTACAAGATGAGTAC
>NW_025556528.1:0-34900 GCF_020424385.1 Procambarus clarkii | reverse complement strand
TTTCGGTTGGATGGAGGGATGGTGGTGGGGGGGTTAAAATGTGTATATTGGTCATGAAACACCTGATGTGTACTTGTTGCTGGCTCCGGGGATCAATGCCCCGCGCGGCCCGGTCTGGTGAATGCTTTGTGTATATAGTCACTTTCTTAAGTTATATATTTTCCTCTCCCTTTTTCAGTTCTATCACACTTGCCCCCTTCCAGGGTGACACTAGCCTCTTCCCCCCTCCAGGGTGACCACTAGCCTCTTCCCCCTCCCAGGGTGACCACTAGCCTCTTCCCCCTCCCAGGGTGACCACTAGCCTCTTCCCCCCTCCCAGGGTGACCACTAGCCTCTTCCCCCTCCCAGGGTGACCACTAGCCTCTTCCCCCCTCCCAGGGTGACCACTAGCCTCTTCCCCCCTCCCAGGGTGACCACTAGCCTCTTCCCCCCTCCCAGGGTGACCACTAGCCTCTTCCCCCCTCCCAGGGTGACCACTAGCCTCTTCCCCCCTCCAGGGTGACCACTAGCCTCTTCCCCCCTCCCAGGGTGACCACTAGCCTCTTCCCCCCTCCCAGGGTGACCACTAGCCTCTTCCCCCCTCCCAGGGTGACCACTAGCCTCTTCCCCTCCCAGGGTGACCACTAGCCTCTTCCCCCCCCCTCCCAGGGTGACCACTACCCATTTCCCCCCTCCCAGGGTTGTAGTACCAACACTTGCTGTGGGTAGTGGTGGTAGTACCAACACTTGCTGTGGGTAGTGGTGGTAGTACCAACACTTGCTGTGGGTAGTGGTGGTAGTACCAACACTTGCCGTGGACACAACAATCAGTGTCGAGGCTGCCTGTTTGTCGATAACACCAGTTATTTACCTGACATTGAGGGAGAATTGACAAGGCTTCCTGGAGCGAGCCAGACAGACAGACAGACAGACAGACAGACAGACAGACAGACAGACAGACAGGCAGATGCCGTTGGTATTGATGTGTGTCAGTCTGTCTCAAATACAAACCAACAGACACAGTGACAGAAAACAAGAACACAGAGATAAACAAAGACAGTATGAAAACAAGGAAGATGGCCTTGGTTTAAGGTCTTCAGAAATAAGAAAACCAAGAGGCAATTGTTTGCTCTCATGCGTAAGCTTGGTAATGAAAGACAAACAAAGCGGCCCAATACAGCTCCAGGGAGTCATGCACCTGTTTGTATTATGCAAACAAGTAAACAAACAAAGGAAGATACAAGGCATATATTAATGTTTTTTGCACTTTTTTCTTCCAGTTTCCTTACCTAATGTATATATTATTTTTTCTCGTGAGTGCAAACAATTATCTTCGGTCTACAACAGAGAACACCTGTTTCTCTGTTTGTCTGTTAAGAGGACGGAGACCAGACGATTGGAGGAATACCTCATGAGAACTGTTTATGGTGATTCATAGTCGTATGGGGAGTGATGTAGGATGGTTAGGATTGACCCCCCCCCCCCCATGCCCCTCCTTTTGAAGGAGTGGTTCCTATTTAGAAACCCAGTGAGTCCTGTCAAGCATGAAATAGGGGTTCGGTTTTCCATAGAGTTTTTCGAAATATTTTTTTTTCAGCTGTCCACTATATTTCAACTGATAACATTCTCACAACATTTTATAGCTACGTTTTTACAACATTGCTTCAGAATGATTTGTGCAAATAATGTTGGGGTTGTTTGAGTGTTGGCTGGGAGTAGGGCAGGGGTGGGACAGGGTTGGGGGAGGCGTGGCAGTGGGAAGGGGGGGGGGGGGAAAAGGGGAGAGGATATGACAAAAGGAGGGGGGTGGCAGGGGGGGAGGGGGGTTTGGTCGGTTGAAAAAAGTGGGAAGACGAGGGAAGGTGAGAGAAGAGAAAGAGGGGAATGGGGATAAATGGCAGGGAGGCAGACCCGGACACTGCCGGTTACCCCTTCCAGCTAGTAATATATATATATATATATATATATATATATATATATATATATATATATATATATATATATATATATATATATATATATATATATATATATATATATATATATATCAGTAGTCTCACGCTCTCAGTAGTCTCACACTCACTGCCTCACCCCTCAAGGGTGTGAGGCAGCGGCTCATGCAGCTAGAGCCTACATTGCCAACATTACGGATGAAAAAGCCCTGATAAAGCTGGAATTCAAAAATGCTTTCAATCTGGTTAGAAGGGATGCAGTACTCAGTGCGGTTCATCGCCTTTTTCCTTCCCTCTACCCGTTTGTAAACTCATGCTACAGCAAGAATCTAACTCTGCTTTTTGGGGAACATGAAACTGAATCACAAGAAGGTGTCCAACAGGGTGACCCCCTTGCTCCTTTTCTTTTCTGCCTAGTCATCAAGGAAGTCACCGATAACCTGTCCAGTAAGCTCAACATTTGGTTTTTGGACGATGGTACTCTAGCTGGCTCCCCAGCCTCACTCTTGGACGACATAAGAATAATTCAGGAGCAAGGAGCAAGCCTAGGCCTCACCCTGAACCCTTCCAAGTGCGAAATAACCTCCACCAACCAGCACATAATAGAGCAAATAAAGGTTGTTTTGCCTGACATTCATACAACCAACCCTGAGGACAGCACACTCCTAGGCGCTCCTCTTGGAAGGAATGCCATCGACGGGGTCCTTGGTAAGAAGATCACTGACCTGAAGAGGATGAACGAGAGGATTGAAGACATCGATGCTCATGATGCACTTTACCTCATCACCAGATGCTTGTCCCTCCCCAGGCTGACCTACTTTCTAAGATGTTCGCCATCTTTCAACAATATTAAATTAGAAGAGTACAACAGCTTGCTGAAATCAACACTAGAAAAAGCCCTCAATCTTTCCCCTCAGCGACTTACAGTGGAAACAGGCCTCCCTTCCTGTCAGACTCGGGGGCCTTGGCGTGCGCACAGCAACACAAATTGCTGTACCAGCGTTCCTGTCCTCTTCAGTGGCGTATGACAACTTGGTGAAGGAAATCCTACCTGAGCACCTAGTTCAACAGGCAGGGGTACATGATCCCAGCTTTACAGACTGCACAACCAAATGGGTCTCTCTCGCAGGACCAGCACCCCAACCACCGCCTTCTGAAGCCCATAAGCAATCCAGCTGGGATCGCCCCATTGCCGACCAAGAAGCTGCGACTTTGCTAGAAGCTGCAACAACACCACATGACACTGCCCGACTTAAAGCTGTAGCAGCTCCCCATGCAGGTGATTTCCTATTAGCAACCCCAATGTCAGCAACCGGCACCCGTCTCACACCGCAGGCCCTCCGAATTGCCGTGGCTCTCCGCCTCGCTGCCCCAATCCACACCGAATACAGGTGTATTTGCGGCGAGGCAGAGGCCGACACATACGGACGGCATGGCCTTCTCTGCCAAAGGACAGGAGGATGGCATGCAAGACACCGTGAGGTCAATGACATTATTAAGAGAAGCCTTACCACAGCCAGTTGTCCAGCGGAGAGAGAGCCCCGTTACCTAATGTCCCGCAACTCTGATGAGCCTGTCGGTCGCCCAGACGGAATCACGGTGAACCCCTGGAAGAATGGTAGACAGTTGGTGTGGGACTACACTTGCGTTTCAACTTTAGCCAATACCTATGTTGACTTCAGTGCTACACAAGCAGGAGGAGCTGCCAATCACCGGGAAGCAGCCAAGTCACGTAAATATAGAGACCTTGAGCACCACTACAATTTTGTCCCCATTGCCCCAGAGACACTTGGTGCCTGGGGTAAAAGTGCTGCTAGCTTTTTGAAGGAGTTGGGGTCTAAGCTAATCGAAACAACTAGAGACCCTAGAGACCCTTCAGCGCCTTAGTGTGCCAATCCAGAGAGGAAATGCTCACTTCATCCATGGTTCCTGCCCGCCATCTGAGGAGCTGGAGGAGCTGTTCAACTTGTGACAAGCAGCCTTGTACCCTGCATGTAATCAATATTGTAACTTTTTTTGTATAATGACATTTTCAAATAAAGTTAGATAAATATACACACATACCAAAAGAAAAGGGGTGGTAGGAGAAGAAAATATCAAAGTGTTCAGTGAGGATCCACAAGGTCTTCTCTGAGTACTCTTTATTTTCTTCTCCGAGGCTATGGGTCCCTACACTTGCACCAGAGGTGGTACCCCTTCTGTGAAAATATATATATATATATATATATATATATATATATATATATATATATATATATATATATATATATATATATATATATATATATATATATATATATATATATTAGTATATTTTGGTAGCAGTCTTTCCTGTAGACATATATTATTAAATATGACCGAAAAAGTAAGATTAATAATTCTAACACGAATTTTCTCAATCTTTCGTACATTACGCTTCACTGTTGGAGGTAAATCAAAAATCACTTCTCCAAAATTCATTTTTATTTCTAGTCTGACGCGACACGGGCGCGTTTCGTAAAACTTATTACATTTTCAAAGACTTCACAAATACACAACTGATTAGAACGTATCTCTGATTTTATATCTACATTTGAGTGAGGTGGTAAGGGTGATGTGGCATTAACACAAGACAGAACAGGAGGGGATATTAATAGGGTATTAAAAGTATCAACACAAGACAGAACAGAAACAATGGGTATTGAATAGAAGTGTTTGTAGAAAGCCTATTGGTCCATATTTCTTGATGCTTCTATATTGGAGCGGAGTCTTGAGGTGGGTAGAATATAGTTGTGCAATAATTGGCTGTTGATTGCTGGTGTTGACTTCTTGATGTGTAGTGCCTCGCAAACGTCAAGCCGCCTGCTATCGCTGTATCTATCGATGATTTCTGTGTTGTTTACTAGGATTTCTCTGGCGATGGTTTGGTTATGGGAAGAGATTATATGTTCCTTAATGGAGCCCTGTTGTTTATGCATCGTTAAACGCCTAGAAAGAGATGTTGTTGTCTTGCCTATATACTGGGTTTTTTGAAGCTTACAGTCCCCAAGTGGGCATTTGAAGGCATAGACGACATTAGTCTCTTTTAAAGCGTTCTGTTTTGTGTCTGGAGAGTTTCTCATGAGTAGGCTGGCCGTTTTTCTGGTTTTATAGTAAATCGTCAGTTGTATCCTCTGATTTTTGTCTGTAGGGATAACGTTTCTATTAACAATATCTTTCAGGACCCTTTCCTCCGTTTTATGAGCTGTGGAAAAGAAGTTCCTGTAAAATAGTCTAATAGGGGGTATAGGTGTTGTGTTAGTTGTCTCTTCAGAGGTTGCATGGCTTTTCACTTTCCTTCTTATGATGTCTTCGATGAAACCATTGGAGAAGCCGTTATTGACTAGGACCTGCCTTACCCTACAGAGTTCTTCGTCGACTTGCTTCCATTCTGAGCTGTGGCTGAGAGCACGGTCGACGTATGCGTTAACAACACTCCTCTTGTACCTGTCAGGGCAGTCGCTGTTGGCATTTAGGCACATTCCTATGTTTGTTTCCTTAGTGTAGACTGCAGTGTGGAAACCTCCGCCCTTTTCCATGACTGTTACATCTAGAAAAGGCAGCTTCCCATCCTTTTCCGTCTCGTAAGTGAAACGCAGCACGGAACTCTGCTCAAATGCCTCCTTCAGCTTCTGCAGATGTCTGACATCAGGTACCTGTGTAAAAATGTCGTCAACATACCTGCAGTATATGGCCGGTTTCAAGTTCATGTCGACTAAGACTTTTTGCTCGATGGTACCCATGTAGAAGTTTGCAAACAGGACACCTAGGGTTGTGTTCTAATCGTTCTAATCAGTTGTGTATTTGTGAAGTCTTTGAAAATGTAATAAGTTTTACGAAATGCGCCCGTGTCGCGTCAGACTAGAAATAAAAATGAATTTTGGAGAAGTGATTTTTGATTTACCTCCAACAGTGAAGCGTAATGTACGAAAGATTGAGAAAATTCGTGTTAGAATTATTAATCTTACTTTTTCGGTCATATTTAATAATATATATATATATACATATATATATATATATATATATATATATATATATATATATATATATATATATATATATATATATATATATATATATATATATATATATATTTAATATATATTATATATATATACCAGCTCAGGATTTAACAAACACACAGTAGCAACGGCCAATATAAAGTTAAAAATAAATTCAATAATATTTGTGCTCCACAGCTTCGCTTGGTTACTAAGCCAAACAAGAAATATATTTTTTTCACGTTTTTCCATTTTTCTTGTTTTTCCTGTCACCGTTGTGGCGCAAACACAGCACAACCACTTGTGTGCTGCTTGATGATGCGTTTGTTGCGCAACAACACGAGGCCAGGCTTCACACGAGCAACTGATGGTTGTTGTGGTGGTTGTGGTATTGTGGTGGTTGTGGTATTGTGGTGGTTGTGGTATTGTGGTGGTTGTGCTATTGTGGTGGTTGTGGTATTGTGGTGGTTGTGCTATTGTGGTGGTTGTGGTATTGTGGTGGTTGTGGTATTGTGGTGGTTGTGGTATTGTGGTGGTTGTGCTATTGTGGTGGTTGTGGTATTGTGGTGGTTGTGGTATTGTGGTGGTTGTGGTATTGTGGTGGTTGTGGTATTGTGGTGGTTGTGGTATTGTGGTGGTTGTGGTATTGTGGTGGTTGTGCTATTGTGGTGGTTGTGGTATTGTGGTGGTTGTTGTGGTGGTTGTGGTATTGTGGTGGTTGTGGTATTGTGGTGGTTGTGGTATTGTGGTGGTTGTGGTATTGTGGTGGTTGTGGTATTGTGGTGGTTGTGGTATTGTGGTGGTTGTGCTATTGTGGTGGTTGTGGTATTGTGGTGGTTGTGCTATTGTGGTGGTTGTGGTATTGTGGTGGTTGTGCTATTGTGGTGGTGGTTCTGTTATGGGTGTTAATGCTGTTGTTGTTGTTGCACTTCTGTTGTGGTTTTGTGGTTGTTATTATTGTTTTTATAACACTTTTGTAGGGACATTCCTGCACCTGCACTACAGCATCTGGTTGGCACATTGAGAGTTACTCCTTATTATCTTATCTACCCGGAGTTACTCCTTATTATCTTATCTACCCGGAGTTACTCCTTATTATCTTATCTACCCGGAGTTACTCCTTATTATCTTATCTACCCGGAGTTACTCCTTATTATCTTATCTACCCGGAGTTACTCCTTATTATCTTATCTACCCGGTGTATGAGTGTTTATGTCTCGTATGTTGGCTTTAGTAAGATTGGTCATAATATGTTTAAGCTGCGCTGTTAAATCTCAATTAATATCTTATTGGATTTGTAACTGTGCACTGTGTTAGATAATGTTCCAGTGGTGTGTCGTGGCTGTAACTGTGCACTGTGTTAGATAATGTTCCAGTGGTGTGTCGGGCATTGGTCCACTGTGCGGACATTGCCTCTCTCTGCAGCCGAGGAGTCACAATAACGTGGCTGAAGAGTGTTGACCAGACCACACACTAGAAGGTGAAGGGACGACGACGTTTCGGCTTGAGAATGGTCCAGAGGTCAAATTCACGAAGCAGTTACGCAAGCACTTACGAACCTGTTCATCTTCTCTCAATCTTTGGCGGCTTTGTTTACAATTATTAAACAATTAATGAGCTCCGAAGCACCAGGAGGCTGTTTATAACAATAACAACAGTTGATTGGCAAGTTTTCATGCTTGTAAACTGTTTAATAAAGGTAACCAAAGCCGTCAAAGATTGAGGAAAGATGTACAAGTGGCTGAGCTCCTCACATCTACACATACTCTAACTCATTGGTTAGATCACCTTATTGGTTAGATGGTTAGATCATCTCATTGGTTAGATCACCTAATCCGACTTTAAAAATATACATATTTATAAAATGATTTAGCGCCACAACCAGGTGGCGCTGCCACCCACAGGGAAGCAGCCAAATCCCGTAAGTATAGAGAACTGGATCACCACTACAATTTTGCCCCATTGCTTCTGAGACACTCGGCGCCTGGGGTAAAAGTGCTACCAGTTTTTTGAAGGAACTGGGTTCTAGGCTCATTGAAACGACAAGGGACCCAAGAGCTGCAAGCTTTCTTTTCCAGCGCCTCAGTGTGGCGATACAGAGGGGAAATGCGCACTGCATCCAGGGTTCCTGCCCGCCATCTGAGGAGCTGGAGGAACTCGACAACCTATGATAACCATCTTTGTAACCCATATGTAACTCCTTTTTTGTAACAAAGTTCAAATAAAGTATTTATAAAATATATTCGAATATTTTCCTCAAAATATATTTTTTTCACACTCGTCATTGCTTCATACATGACTTTTTACTTCTCAAAGTTTTGCCATTAATAGAAAAAAAAAGTTCTTTAAGTTTTCTTCAGTTTGGCCTCTCCTGAATCCCCGGGACCAGGAAGTAATATTGCTCTTCCGCTGATCTTGGAGTTGTAAAGTTATAAAGAGGAGTTTATGACTGGGAGGAGAGAGAGAGAGAGAGGGAGAGAGAGGGAGAGGGAGAGAGAGAGAGAGGGAAAGAAAGAGAGAGAGAGAAAGAGAGTGTAAAAAAAGAGAGAGAGAGAGAGAGCGGGTGGTAGACAGCGCGACATGGGTAACTATGGTAATGTTATGACGACATGTTCCAGGCAGCAAGTCTTCAGAAGACAAAGATGAGTCTTTATGTCTTAACATAAGGGATGAGGGCGGACTGTGGCGGGTAGAGAGACGGCGCTGTGAGCGTCCCCCCCCCTGTGGCCACACCCCCGCCCCCCCCCTGTGGCCACACCTCCCCCCCCCTGTTGCCACCCCCCCCCACTGTGGCCACACACCCCCCCCCCTGGCCATAACCACACCATAATATTATTATAAGCCGACCAGTGCCAGGACCATGGTCGGCTCACCTGGCACCAATATGACCGTGGCTCACCTGGCGCCAATATGACCGTGGCTCACCTGGCACCAATATGACCGTGGCTCACCTGGCGCCAATATGACCGTGGCTCACCTGGCGCCAATATGACCGTGGCTCACCTGGCACCAATATGACCGTGGCTCACCTGGCACCAATATGACCGTGGCTCACCTGGCACCAATATGACCGTGGCTCACCTGGCACCAATATGACCGTGGCTCACCTGGCACCAATATGACCGTGGCTCACCTGGCACCAATATGACCGTGGCTCACCTGGCGCCAATATGACCGTGGCTCACCTGGCACCAATAAGACCGTGGCTCACTTGGCGCTAATAAGACCGTGGCTCACCTGGCGCCAATATGACCGTGGCTCACCTGGCGCCAATATGACCGTGGCTCACCGGGCGCCAATATGACCGTGGCTCACCTGGCGCCAATATGACCGTGGCTCACCTGGCGCCAATATGACCGTGGCTCACCTGGCACCAATATGACCGTGGCTCACCTGGCGCCAATATGACCGTGGCTCACCTGGCGCCAATATGACCGTGGCTCACCTGGCACCAATATGACCGTGGCTCACCTGGCGCCAATATGACCGTGGCTCACCTGGCACCAATAAGACCGTGGCTCACCTGGCGCTAATAAGACCGTGGCTCACCTGGCGCCAATATGACCGTGGCTCACCTGGCGCCAATATGACCGTGGCTCACCTGGCGCCAATATGACCGTGGCTCACCTGGCGCCAATATGACCGTGGCTCACCTGGCGCCAATATGACCGTGGCTCACCTGGCACCAATAAGACCGTGGCTCACCTGGCGCCAATATGACCGTGGCTCACCTGGCGCCAATATGACCGTGGCTCACCTGGCACCAATAAGACCGTGGCTCACCTGGCGCCAATATGACCGTGGCTCACCTGGCACCAATAAGACCGTGGCTCACCTGGCGCCAATATGACCGTGGCTCACCTGGCGCCAATATGACCGTGGCTCACCTGGCACCAATAAGACCGTGGCTCACCTGGCACCAATAAGACCGTGGCTCACCTGGCACCAATATGACCGTGGCTCACCTGGCGCTAATAAGACCGTGGCTCACCTGGCACCAATAAGACCGTGGCTCACCTGGCACCAATAAGACCGTGGCTCACCTGGCGCTAATAAGACCGTGGCTCACCTGGCACCAATAAGACCGTGGCTCACCTGGCACCAATAAGACCGTGGCTCACCTGGCACCAATAAGACCGTGGCTCACCTGGCGCTAATAAGACCGTGGCTCACCTGGCACCAATAAGACCGTGGCTTACCTGGCACCAATAAGACCGTTAGGCTCGTCTCGTTGGTTAAGCCATTTAGCTTCGTTAGTTAGAAAACTTAACCACATTGGTTAGACCACTTAGCCACATTGGTTAGGCTACTTATTCCCATTGACAAAGCTGCCATTCTGGCTTTGATTGCCTTTGTCATTCTGCCATTGACATTGTCATACCAACAAATGACAAAGAATGATCCCCCGATGGCCACTTGCGCCATCGGGGACCGAACCCTGGCCTGCAAAACGCGAAAATGTCGCTCTACCGACCAGTACAGGTGGGCCGAGGGGCCTTATACGGAGAAAAGACTGAGCTCCCGAGGCACTGTAGCAAGCACAGTGTAGGGCAGCATACACCCAAGCACAGTGTAGGGCAGCATACACCCAAGCACAGTGCCTCCCCCCCCCCTACACCCACACACACGCTCGCTTTGAGAGAGATACCAGAGAACCAGGAATGAGTACGTCAGGGTGAGAAGAGAAGCAGAGAAAAATTTTGAAAATGATATAGCAAACAAAGCCAAGACCGAACCAAAGCTACTCCACAGTCACATCAGAAGGAAAACAACAGTGAAAGAACAGGTATTGAAACTTAGAACAGGCGAGGACAGGTATACAGAGAATGACAGAGAGGTGTGTGAGGAACTCAACAAGAGGTTCCAGGAGGTCTTCACAATAGAACAGGGCGAGGTCACTGTGCTAGGAGAAAGGGAGGTAAACCAGGCCTTGGAGGAGTTCGAAATTACGAGAGAGGAGGTCAAGATACACCTGCTGGATCTGGATGTTAGAAAGGCTGTTGGTCCAGATGGGATCTCACCATGGGTACTGAAAGAGTGTGCAGAGGCACTTTGCTTGCCACTCTCCATAGTGTATAGTAAGTCACTAGAGACGGGAGACCTACCAGAAATATGGAAGACGGCGAATGTGGTCCCAATATACAAAAAGGGCGACAGACAAGAGGCACTGAACTACAGGCCAGTGTCCTTGACTTGTATACCATACAAGGTAATGGAGAAGATCGTGAGAAATAACCTGGTAACACATCTGGAGAGAAGGGACTTCGTGAAAAATCGCCAACATGGATTCAGGGAGGGTAAATCTTGCCTTACAGGCTTGATAGAATTCTACGATCAGGTGACACAGATTAAGCAAGAAAGAGAGGGCTGGGCGGACTGCATTTTCTTGGGTTGTCGGAAAGCCTTTGACACAGTACCGCATAAGAGGCTGGTACATAAGCTGGAGAGACAGGCAGGTGTAGCTGGTAAGGTGCTCCAGTGGATAAGGGAGTATCTAAGCAATAGGGAGCAGAGAGTTACGGTGAGGGGTGAGACCTCCGATTGGCGTGAAGTCACCAGTGGAGTCCCACAGGGCTCTGTACTCGGTCCTATCTTGTTTCTGATATATGTAAATGATCTCCCAGAGGGTATCGATTCATTTCTCTCAATGTTTGCGGACGATGCTAAAATTATGAGAAGGATTAAAACAGAAGAGGACTGTTTGAGGCTTCAAGAAGACCTAGACAAGCTGAAGGAATGGTCGAACAAATGGTTGTTAGAGTTTAACCCAACCAAATGTAATGTAATGAAGATAGGTGTAGGGAGCAGGAGGCCAGATACAAGGTATCATCTGGGAGAGGAAATTCTTCAGGAGTCAGAGAAGGAAAAAGACTTGGGGGTTGATATCACGCCAGACCTGTCTCCTGCAGCACATATCAAGCGGATAACATCAGCGGCATATGCCAGGCTGGCCAACATACGAACGGCATTCAGAAACTTGTGTAAAGAATCATTCAGAACTTTGTATACTACATATGTCAGGCCAATCCTGGAGTATGCAGCCCCAGCATGGAGTCCATATCTAGTCAAGGATAAGACTAAACTGGAAAAGGTTCAAAGGTTTGCCACCAGACTAGTACCCGAGCTGAGAGGTATGAGCTACGAGGAGAGACTACGGGAATTAAACCTCACTTCGCTGGAAGACAGAAGAGTTAGGGGGGACATGATCACCACATTCAAGATTCTGAAGGGGATTGATAGGGTAGATAAAGACAGTCTATTTAACACAAGGGGCACACGCACTAGGGGACACAGGTGGAAACTGAGTGCCCAAATGAGCCACAGAGATATTAGAAAGAACTTTTTTAGTGTCAGAGTGGTTGACAAATGGAATGCATTAGGAAGTGATGTGGTGGAGGCTGACTCCATACACAGTTTCAAGTGTAGATATGACAGAGCCCGATAGGCTCATGAATCTGTACACCTGTTGATTGACGGTTGAGAGGCGGGACCAAAGAGCCAGAGCTCAACCCCCGCAAACACAACTAGGTGAGTACAACTAGGTGAGTACAACTAGGTGAGTACGTGCAGAGAGGGATGACATTCCCGGGAACTGGAATTCACACCTGGCAAGTTTTTACTTTTACATTATACAGTATATATTTATATATACTATATATATAAAATAATAAATGAAATAATTTTTTGTCTTCAATTAAAAAAAAAATTAGGTATTTGTAACTCCAAAAAACCGTCATATATATATATATATATATATATATATATATATATATATATATATATATATATATATATATATATATATATATATATATACATGACGGTTTTTTGGAGTTACAAATAATTAATTTTTTTTTAATTGAAGACAAAAAATTATTTCATTTATTATTTTCTTGTTATTTGTTTATGTTACAATGTTGAACATTTAGACAAAGTTAAAATATATAACAAGTAGATTAAGCCCCAAAAAAATTAAATGAAAAAGAATCGAAAACAAAAATCCATGCGGGAAAAAAAAGCACCAGCAGCCCCGCCCCCTGTTGTGGTAGTGCTGAGTGTAAGGATGACCACCATAGTACACATACAGACATACAACGCTGTCTGTTGTGGTAGTGCTGAGTGCAAGGATGACCACCATAGTACACATACAGACATACAACGCTGTCTGTTGTGGTAGTGCTGAGTGTAAGGATGACCACCATAGTACACATACAGACATACAACGCTGTCTGTTGTGGTAGTGCTGAGTGTAAGGATGACCACCATAGTACACATACAGACATACAACGCTGTCTGTTGTGGTAGTGCTGAGTGCAAGGATGACCACCATAGTACACATACAGACATACAACGCTGTCTGTTGTGGTAGTGCTGAGTGTAAGGATGACCACCATAGTACACATACAGACATACAACGCTGTCTGTTGTGGTAGTGCTGAGTGTAAGGATGACCACCATAGTACACATACAGACATACAACGCTGTCTGTTGTGGTAGTGCTGAGTGTAAGGATGACCACCATAGTACACATACAGACATACAACGCTGTCTGTTGTGGTAGTGCTGAGTGTAAGGATGACCACCATAGTACACATACAGACATACAACGCTGTCTGTTGTGGTAGTGCTGAGTGTAAGGATGACCACCATAGTACACATACAGACATACAACGCTGTCTGTTGTGGTAGTGCTGAGTGTAAGGATGACCACCATAGTACACATACAGACATACAACGCTGTCTGTTGTGGTAGTGCTGAGTGTAAGGATGACCACCATAGTACACATACAGACATACAACGCTGTCTGTTGTGGTAGTGCTGAGTGCAAGGATGACCACCATAGTACACATACAGACATACAACGCTGTCTGTTGTGGTAGTGCTGAGTGTAAGGATGACCACCATAGTACACATACAGACATACAACGCTGTCTGTTGTGGTAGTGCTGAGTGCAAGGATGACCACCATAGTACACATACAGACATACAACGCTGTCTGTTGTGGTAGTGCTGAGTGTAAGGATGACCACCATAGTACACATACAGACATACAACGCTGTCTGTTGTGGTAGTGCTGAGTGTAAGGATGACCACCATAGTACACATACAGACATACAACGCTGTCTGTTGTGGTAGTGCTGAGTGTAAGGATGACCACCATAGTACACATACAGACATACAACGCTGTCTGTTGTGGTAGTGCTGAGTGTAAGGATGACCACCATAGTACACATACAGACATACAACGCTGTCTGTTGTGGTAGTGCTGAGTGCAAGGATGACCACCATAGTACACATACAGACATACAACGCTGTCTGTTGTGGTAGTGCTGAGTGTAAGGATGACCACCATAGTACACATACAGACATACAACGCTGTCTGTTGTGGTAGTGCTGAGTGTAAGGATGACCACCATAGTACACATACAGACATACAACGCTGTCTGTTGTGGTAGTGCTGAGTGTAAGGATGACCACCATAGTACACATACAGACATACAACGCTGTCTGTTGTGGTAGTGCTGAGTGTAAGGATGACCACCATAGTACACATACAGACATACAACGCTGTCTGTTGTGGTAGTGCTGAGTGTAAGGATGACCACCATAGTACACATACAGACATACAACGCTGTCTGTTGTGGTAGTGCTGAGTGCAAGGATGACCACCATAGTACACATACAGACATACAACGCTGTCTGTTGTGGTAGTGCTGAGTGTAAGGATGACCACCATAGTACACATACAGACATACAACGCTGTCTGTTGTGGTAGTGCTGAGTGTAAGGATGACCACCATAGTACACATACAGACATACAACGCTGTCTGTTGTGGTAGTGCTGAGTGCAAGGATGACCACCATAGTACACATACAGACATACAACGCTGTCTGTTGTGGTAGTGCTGAGTGTAAGGATGACCACCATAGTACACATACAGACATACAACGCTGTCTGTTGTGGTAGTGCTGAGTGTAAGGATGACCACCATAGTACACATACAGACATACAACGCTGTCTGTTGTGGTAGTGCTGAGTGCAAGGATGACCACCATAGTACACATACAGACATACAACGCTGTCTGTTGTGGTAGTGCTGAGTGCAAGGATGACCACCATAGTACACATACAGACATACAACGCTGTCTGTTGTGGTAGTGCTGAGTGCAAGGATGACCACCATAGTACACATACAGACATACAACGCTGTCTGTTGTGGTAGTGCTGAGTGCAAGGATGACCACCATAGTACACATACAGACATACAACGCTGTCTGTTGTGGTAGTGCTGAGTGCAAGGATGACCACCATAGTACACATACAGACATACAACGCTGTCTGTTGTGGTAGTGCTGAGTGCAAGGATGACCACCATAGTACACATACAGACATACAACGCTGTCTGTTGTGGTAGTGCTGAGTGCAAGGATGACCACCATAGTACACATACAGACATACAACGCTGTCTGTTGTGGTAGTGCTGAGTGCAAGGATGACCACCATAGTACACATACAGACATACAACGCTGTCTGTTGTGGTAGTGCTGAGTGCAAGGATGACCACCATAGTACACATACACACATACAACGCTGTCTGTTGTGGTAGTGCTGAGTGCAAGGATGACCACCATAGTACACATACAGACATACAACGCTGTCTGTTGTGGTAGTGCTGAGTGCAAGGATGACCACCATAGTACACATACACACATACAACGCTGTCTGTTGTGGTAGTGCTGAGTGTAAGGATGACCACCATAGTACACATACAGACATACAACGCTGTCTGTTGTGGTAGTGCTGAGTGTAAGGATGACCACCATAGTACACATACAGACATACAACGCTGTTAGAAAGTAGAAATCTGTACTATTGAATTTGGACCAACTAGAAAAAGTATTTATGGTGTTTATATGTTGCAAAGACAACCTAATCTAACCTTCCTAGGCCTATCTGAGGCCTAATATAGTACATATGTGTACTATACTAGACCTAGGTGTGGACAAGGGAGGCCTGACAACTGAGTGGACAGCGCTTGGGATTCGAAGTCCTGAGGTTCCGGGTTCGATCCCCGGTGGAGGCGAAAATAAATGGGCAGACTTTCTTTCACCCTGATGCCCCCCTGTTCACCTAGCAGTAAATAGGTACCTGGGAGTTAGACAGCTGCTACGGGCTGCTTCCTGGGGGTGTGTAACAAATAAGGAGGCCTGGTCGAGGACCGGGCCGCGGGGACGCTAAGCCCCGAAATCATCTCAAGATAACCTCAAGATAGGAATATTTAAGTTTGGTTTTACCTTAACTTTTTTGTACTATAAATTGAATAGTACCAAATTCTACTATCTAATGGCTTAGTACGTCAATATTCGTACTATGCTGCACATTGTTACAAAACCCACTATGTGAACAGGAGGATGGGTTATAGACTTGGGATCTATATACATGACCAAACACTATGGCAAAATATATAAGATTAGGCATGTATATGAATAAGTTTGGAGTAAATATATAAATAATAGCATCCCTCTATTGGCCAAGAGGATCAAGTGGCCTTCTGCAATTAGATATTATCCATGTGTTGTTATCCACAGTTGGCTGTGGATAAGAACACGAACATGATAACAGACAGATGTAGGAGAAGCCTCGATTCAATAAATAAATAAATAAAAAGTTATCTGACAATGTCCAAAAGAGAGAAGCACCAGTCTCCGGCGAGAGATGAGAACGCCAGGTAATATTATCTCTCTCTTTCACTCCCGCACAGGTAGAAAGGAGGAGGACATCTTTTTCATGTATTAGTCTGTGACTAGAAGGTCGGGAGGTCTTCCTAGGGACGGAGGGAAGATTAGGAGCTGGCGCCGCTCTTGTCAGAGCATTTTGGCCGCCCGCCTCCTCGGATTGGCGCCATGTGATGCTCTGCTGTCTCGATGCTCTGCTGTCTCGATGCTCTTCTGTCTCGATGCTCTGCTGTCTCGATGCTCTGCTGTCTCGATGCTCTGCTGTCTCGATGCAATGCTGTCTCGATGCTCTTCTGTCTCGATGCTCTGCTGTCTCGATGCTCTGCTGTCTCGATGCTCTGCTGTCTCGATGCTCTGCTGTCTCGATGCTCTGCTGTCTCGATGCTCTGCTGTCTCGATACTCTGCTGCTTGAATGCTCTTCTTAGTACTAATTAATGATGCTCTTTATAACTCTTATTTAGTACTAATACTAAATGCTTTTATCTGGTACTATTAAGGCGTATTAACTTGCGCTATGTGGTACCAAGTCATACCAGTACTCTCTGGTATTAAATGGTCACATCTCATCAGCGTACATATGGCCACATCGTAATTAGGTCACTTGAATGAACCAATCAATGGCAAAGTGGAAAAGTTTTAGCCAATCAGCGCGCTGTATTTGCAATTCAAGAGCAGAAGCTCAGCTATATGTGCACAATTAGGTGTGTACATGAAAAAAACAAAATTCTACGCAATGCAATATGCACGCCACAACAGCCAACTGTTAACGGAAGACTTGCGTAAAACGGGCACAAGAGTAAACATTTCCAGGTATTAAATATGCCGTTGTTGCTGTCACTCTAGTGGTCGCTTACACCAACGTTAATATGAGACATTTGTCAGGTGTGGTGTTCCCGGCTTGGTTATGGTGAGCTGTTGTGTCGTGCTTATGGTAATACTCGACGTTGGTAGCCGTTCCCTTGTCAATGAAATCCAGCAACAGTGGCGGCACCCGGCGCGGTGCGGGTGCCTTCATGGGGGGGTAATGTTCCCACTTCTCACACACACACACACACCTGGGGGTTGATATCACGTAAGACCTGTCCCCTGAAGCCCATATCAAGAGGATAACATCAGTGGCATATGTCAGGTTGGTTAATATAAGAACGGCATTTAGACACTTGTGCAAGGAATCATTCAGAACTTTGTATACCACATATGTCAGACCAATCCTGGAGTATGCGGCTCCAGCATGGAGTCCATATCTAGTCAAGCATAAGACTAAACTGGAAAAGGTTCAAAGGTTTGCCACCAGACTAGTACCCGAGCTGAGAGGTATGAGCTACGAGGAGAGACTACGGGAATTAAACCTCACGTCGCTGGAAGACAGAAGAGTTAGGGGGGGACATGATCACCACGTACAAGATTCTCAAGGGAATTGATAGGGTAGATAAAAACAGGCTATTTAACACAAGGGGCACACGCACAAGGGGACACAGGTGGAAACTGAGTGCCCAAATGAGCCACAGATATATTAGAAAGAACTTTTTTAGTGTCAGAGTGGTTGACAAATGGAATGCATTAGGAAGTGATGTGGTGGAGGCTGACTCCATACACAGTTTCAAGTGTAGATATGATAGAGCCCAATAGGCTCAGGAATCTGTACACCTGTTGATTGACAGTTAAGAGGCGGGACCAAAGAGCCAGAGCTCAACCCCCGCAAGCACAACTAGGTGAGTACTCACACATTTCCCCAGGATACAGCCCACAACAGCTGTAGTTCCCAGGTTCCTATATTTAGTGTTGCCCAAACGCTTCTGTCTTGTCTCTGAAGTATCACTTCCCGTGCACTCACCTAGTTGTACTCTCCTAGTTGCTCTTGTATTGGTTGAGTTCCGGCTCTGGTTCCGCCTCTCAGATATCAACTGGTGTACTGGTTCCTGAGGTATGTGTGTGAGGTGACCTAGTTGTACTCACCTACTTGTCCTGGCGGGGATTGAGCTTCAACTCTGTGTTTCCGCCTCTCAGCATTACATTAATTAGTGAATGACAGTGAGAGAGTTAGGAGAGAGATGAAGGAGGAAGTCAGGTGAGACAACGAGGGGTGAGAGACGTAGTATAATTGCAAGAAAGGAATGTGTGACGTGCTGTGCCAAGTCCACTACGGGATCACCATAGCCCGTGCTACTTGCAACTTCTTGTTCCGAGTGTAACTGAATCTATAACAACAACAACAACTGTGTGACGTGGCCACCCGTCCTCTCCCTATAGACCGTCGCATGTTGACGTATACTCCACCTACGGCCAGAAATCGTCGTACTAGAAAATGGGGAGCGGCTCGCGAAATTGATATACTGTCCCGTTTTCTGTTGTGGGTCCTTTGGTAGGTTAGGATACAGCCCGTCCTCTAAACAAAAGCAGAAAGTCCATTCCATACACCCGCCAAACCCCCTGGTGTTTATGAATTAAAAGCGGTTTACACACGACTCACAAGTGATGACGTGTTATGACCCCACATACGTCATGTTGGTGTAAGTGTGTCTGGAGGCCACAAACCCAGTGACTAAATTTCCGTAGCATACTCTCGTTATCTTGAGATGGTTATCTTGAAAAGATTTCGGGGCTTTAGTGTCCCCGCGGCCCGGTCCTCGACCAGGCCTCCACCCCCAGGAAGCAACCCGTGACAGCTGACTAACACCCAGGTACCTATTTATTGCTAGGTAACAGGGGCTACGTAACAGGAGCATAGGGTGAAAGAAACTCTGCTCATTGTTTCTCGCCGGCGCCCGGGATCGAACCCGGGACCACAGGATCACAAGTCCAGCGTGCTGTCCACTCGGCCGACCGGCTCCGGTGTATTGTAGATTGTGCGTATAATTTGTAATGTTAATTTTCCGAGAGTAATGCTTTTGTAAATGGATCAGGTGATTTGATCCTTGACTGAATTGACACTTAACAGTGGGTTGATAGCTGCTTGTCTGTTGTACAGTTGAGGGATAACTGATGTATGTGTCTAGTAGAGCCGTGTGTTTAAGCTCTCTTCTTGCTGATAACAGTATCAGTTTCAGTGTGCCTCAGTGATGTATGTATGTTTTACGGTGACCTAATTATATGCCCCAGTAAACTGGCGTCATTTTAACCAGCCTTTTTATAAACTCCCCCTAGACTTTTGATTGACATTGGCCAGCCTTTGGTTGGCCAGCGATGCTGGGTCATGAGGTCATGACAGTAAAATGTGACTAGTAGAGCGTTCGAACACTTCGAATTCCCAGAGAGGTGCTCAAGAGTGTTCCCAGAGTGTTCAAGAGCGTTCCAACACATGACGTTCGAACACTTCCGGAACAAGTGCTTCACTGACTACTTTTGTTCGAACCACAACGCTGTAAATGATTCACCCACGTACTATAAATACAAATTATCTCAGACTCTAAACACCTAACCACTGTCTATATATTTACAATATGCTAATATATAATAATTTATATTTGAGAAAAGCTCTGTTTTGAATGAACAGCATGATAACATTGGGGCAGGGCTGGAGGGAGGAGGGAGGGAGGGAGAGAGGCAAGGAGGGAGGGAGAGAGGCAAGGAGGGAAGAGGATAGAGAGGGAGAGAGAGAGAGAGAGAGAGAGAGAGAGAGAGAGAGAGAGAGAGAGAGAGAGAGAGAGAGAGAGAGAGAGAGAAGAGAGCATTCTGTCCTAGAGACGTGTCGCCGTCCTGAATTATGAGCCAATTTCTCACCTCCGAGATAATAGCGGAATCTGACCCTCTCCCCCCCTCCCCTCCTCTTTCCCCTCTCCATCCCTCCCTTCCCTTCCCTCCCCATCTCCTCCCTCACATTCGTATTTCCATTCTCATTTTCCCTTCCCTGTCCCTCACATCCCTTATTGCCCTCCCACTCCCTCTCCTACCTCTCCCCCCCCTCTCCACCAAATAGGGTAAACAAGGCATATATCACTTTTCAACAATTGCAGAAAAGGGTTTTGCTAAAAGTAAACAGAAAACCAGTTACAAAAACGGAACATAAAATACGTATTTGTCTTTGAACTCAACGTAACGGTTTTCCCGTTGTCTGGGACCGGGAGCGAACGGCTGACCTTCCCCACGATGCCAGCCACAACAGTTGGCTCGCTCCCGGGTACCTGTTTACTGCTAAGTGAACAGAGGCATCAGGTGTGAGGAAATGTGCCTAAAGGTGCACAGTGCACAGTTACAAACCCATTTCAACTTAGATTCAACAGAGCAGAAGTTGTTAAACACATATGGCAAAATCTTACTGAAGCGACCATACGAGTCATAAATACTCATACTCCGCCCAAGTATAACAGAAACAAGCAACACTTAGTGGGCAAGCCAGAGGCTTAGGGCCCGCGCAGTGGGCCAGCCAGAGGCTTAGGGCCCGCGCAGTGGGCCAGCCAGAGGCTCAGGGCCCGCGCAGTGGGCCAGCCAGAGGCTTAGGGCCCGCGCAGTGGGCCAGCCAGAGGCTCAGGGCCCGCGCAGGAATATCCCTGCCACAAGAAGGTCGCGCCAACCACGCGTTAGTGGACCTGGTGAGCGTTGGTTGGTCCCTAAGACCTGGTGCCCCCAGATGGCTCTCCGCTACACGTGCCCGCTTCTTTTGACGTCTCCTCTTGACGTCTCCTCTTGACGTCTCCACATGACGTCTCCTCTTGACGTCTCCTCTTGACGTCTCCTCTTGACGTCTCCACATGACGTCTCTACTTGGCTTCACCTTCCTATCAGTGATCTAATGCCGTGAGGACAAAATGCTGTGGTGGCTGGGTAGTCTATGGGAGGGGGAGTTGGGGGGGGGGGAAGTAATGGAATGGGGGAAGAACTAGAAGAGCAGGGTGGGAGAGGCAGACGGGACAGAACGAGACAGGTTTAAGGGGATAAAGAGACATTGGGAATATGGAAAGGATTTTGTGTGGTGAGAGGTAGGGGAGAGGGGGATGGCGGGGGAATGTTGGTGGGGGGGGGGCGGAGGAATGTTGGTGGAGGGGGGCGGGGGAATGTTGGTGGGGGGGGCGGGGGAATGTTGGTGGGGGGGCGGGGGAATGTTGGTGGGGGGGCAGGGTAATGTTGGTGGGGGGGCAGGGTAATGTTGGTGGGGGGGGCGGGGGAATGTTGGTGGGGGGGCAGGGTAATGTTGGTGGGGGGGGGCGGGGGAATGTTGGTGGGGGGGGGGCGGGGGAATGTTGGTGGGGGGGCAGGGTAATGTTGGTGGGGGGGCGGAGGAATGTTTTTCGGGGGATGGCGGGGGAATGTTGGTGGGGGCGGGGGAATGTTGGTGGGGGGGGCGGGGGAATAATCTTGATGTAGGGACTTTTTTTAATATTATTATTATTATTTTCTACCACAGAGGTGGCCGGGAGTGTGCACACAGACATACACGTGTGCGTTTTAAGGTTTGCGTGCGTGCACAGGATGTGTGGTGAAGGGTGCACATGTTGGCGTGTGTGAAGCAGAGAGACTCACTGAGGAAGCATCAACGAGTCTACTGAACCATCATCAAGTCTACTGAAGCATCAAAGAGTCTACTGAACCATCATCAAGTCTACTGAAGCATCAAAGAGTCTACTGAACCATCATCAAGTCTACTGAAGCATCAAAGAGTCTAATGAACCATCATCAAGTCTACTGAAGCATCAAAGAGTCTACTGAACCATCATCAAGTCTACTGAAGCATCAAAGAGTCTAATGAACCATCATCAAGTCTACTGAAGCATCAAAGAGTCTAATGAACCATCATCAAGTCTACTGAAGCATCAAAGAGTCTAATGAACCATCATCAAGTCTACTGAAGCATCAAAGAGTCTACTGAACCATCATCAAGTCTACTGAAGCATCAAAGAGTCTACTGAACCATCATCAAGTCTACTGAAGCATCAAAGAGTCTAATGAACCATCATCAAGCCTACTGAAGCATCAAAGAGTCTACTGAACCATCATCAAGTCTACTGAAGCATCAAAGAGTCTACTGAACCATCATCAAGTCTACTGAAGCATCAAAGAGTCTAATGAACCATCATCAAGTCTACTGAAGCATCAAAGAGTCTACTGAACCATCATCAAGTCTACTGAAGCATCAAAGAGTCTAATGAACCATCATCAAGTCTACTGAAGCATCAAAGAGTCTAATGAACCATCATCAAGTCTACTGAAGCATCAAAGAGTCTAATGAACCATCATCAAGTCTACTGAAGCATCAAAGAGTCTACTGAACCATCATCAAGTCTACTGAAGCATCAAAGAGTCTACTGAACCATCATCAAGTCTACTGAAGCATCAAAGAGTCTAATGAACCATCATCAAGCCTACTGAAGCATCAAAGAGTCTACTGAACCATCATCAAGTCTACTGAAGCATCAAAGAGTCTAATGAACCATCATCAAGTCTACTGAAGCATCAAAGAGTCTAATGAACCATCATCAAGTCTACTGAAGCATCAAAGAGTCTACTGAACCATCATCAAGTCTACTGAAGCATCAAAGAGTCTACTGAACCATCATCAAGTCTACTGAAGCATCAAAGAGTCTACTGAAGCATCATCAAGTCTACTGAAGCATCAAAGAGTCTACTGAACCATCATCAAGTCTACTGAAGCATCAAAGAGTCTACTGAACCATCATCAAGTCTACTGAAGCATCAAAGAGTCTACTGAAGCATCATCAAGTCTACTGAAGCATCAAAGAGTCTACTGAACCATCATCAAGTCTACTGAAGCATCAAAGAGTCTACTGAACCATCATCAAGTCTACTGAAGCATCAAAGAGTCTACTGAACCATCATCAAGTCTACTGAAGCATCAAAGAGTCTAATGAACCATCATCAAGTCTACTGAAGCATCAAAGAGTCTAATGAACCATCATCAAGTCTACTGAAGCATCAAAGAGTCTACTGAACCATCATCAAGTCTACTGAAGCATCAAAGAGTCTAATGAACCATCATCAAGTCTACTGAAGCATCAAAGAGTCTAATGAACCATCATCAAGTCTACTGAAGCATCAAAGAGTCTACTGAACCATCATCAAGTCTACTGAAGCATCAAAGAGTCTAATGAACCATCATCAAGTCTACTGAAGCACCAAAGAGTCTAATGAACCATCATCAAGTCTACTGAAGCATCAAAGAGTCTAATGAACCATCATCAAGTCTACTGAAGCATCAAAGAGTCTACTGAACCATCATCAAGTCTACTGAAGCATCAAAGAGTCTAATGAACCATCATCAAGTCTACTGAAGCATCAAAGAGTCTAATGAACCATCATCAAGTCTACTGAAGCATCAAAGAGTCTACTGAACCATCATCAAGTCTACTGAAGCATCAAAGAGTCTAATGAACCATCATCAAGTCTACTGAAGCATCAAAGAGTCTACTGAACCATCATCAAGTCTACTGAAGCATCAAAGAGTCTAATGAACCATCATCAAGTCTACTGAAGCATCAAAGAGTCTACTGAACCATCATCAAGTCTACTGAAGCATCAAAGAGTCTAATGAACCATCATCAAGTCTACTGAAGCATCAAAGAGTCTAATGAACCATCATCAAGTCTACTGAAGCATCAAAGAGTCTACTGAACCATCATCAAGTCTACTGAAGCATCAAAGAGTCTAATGAACCATCATCAAGTCTACTGAAGCATCAAAGAGTCTAATGAACCATCATCAAGTCTACTGAAGCATCAAAGAGTCTAATGAACCATCATCAAGTCTACTGAAGCATCAACGAGTCTACTGAAGCATCAACGAGTCTACTGAAGCATCAACGATCCTACTGAAGCATCAACGAGTCTACTGAAGCATCAACGAGTCTACTGAGGGTGTTGTTTGGTGTTGTGTGGGGTGTTTGTGTTGTGGGGTGTTGTTTGATGTTGTGGGGGTGTTGTTTGGTGTTGTGGGGTGTTGTTGTTGTGGGGTGTGTTGTGGGGGTGTTGTTTGATGTTGTGGGGTGTTGTTTGGTGTTGTGGGGGTGTTGTTTGATGTTGTGGGGGTGTTGTTTGATGTTGTGGGGGTGTTGTTTGATGTTGTGGGGGTGTGTTTGTTTGTGGGGTGTTGTTGTTGTGGGGGTTGTTTGATGTTGTGGGGGTGTTGTTTGATGTTGTGGGGTGTTGTTGTTTGGTGTTGTGGGGGTTGTTGATGTTGTGGGGGTTGTTGTTTGTTGTGGGTGTGTTGTTTGATGTTGTGGGGGTGTTGTTTGGTGTTGTGGGGGTGTTGTTTGATGTTGTGGGGTGTTGTTTGGTGTTGTGGGGTTGTGGGGTGTTGTTTGATGTTGTGGGGGTGTTGTTTGATGTTGTGGGGGGTGTGTTTGATGTTGTGGGGGGTTGTTTGGTGTTGTGGGGTGTTGTTTGATGTTGTGGGGGTTGTTTGATGTTGGGGGTGTTGTTTGGTGTTGTGGGGGTGTTGTTTGGTGTTGTGGGGGTGTTGTTTGATGTTGTGGGGTGTTGTTTGGTGTTGTGGGGGTGTTGTTTGGTGTTGTGGGGTGTTGTTTGATGTTGTGGGGTGTGTTTGGTTTGTGGGGTGTTGTTTGTGTTGGGGTGTTGTTTGGTGTTGTGGGGTGTTGTGGGGGGTGTTGTTTGATGTTGTGGGGTGTTGTTTGGTGTTGTGGGGGTGTTGTTTGGTGTTGTGGGGGGGGTGTTGTTTGTTGTGGGTGTTGTTGGGGGTGTTGTTTGGTGTTGTGGGGGTGTTGTTTGATGTTGTGGGGGTGTTGTTTGGTGTTGTGGGGGTGTTGGGGTGTTGTGGGGTGTTGTTTGATGTTGTGGGGTGTTGTTTGATGTTGTGGGGTGTTGTTTGGTGTTGTGGGGTGTTGTTTGGTGTTGTGGGGGTGTGTTGTTTGGTGTTGGGGGTGTTGTTTGGTGTTGTGGGGGGTGTTGTTTGATGTTGTGGGGTGTTGTTTGTTGTTGTGGGGGTGTTGTTTGGTGTTGTGGGGGTGTTGTTTGGTGTTGTGGGGGTGTTGTTTGGTGTTGTGGGGGTGTTGTTTGATGTTGTGGGGTGTTGTTTGGTGTTGTGGGGGTGTTGTTTGGTGTTGTGGGGTGTTGTTTGATGTTGTGGGGTGTTGTTTGGTGTTGTGGGGTGTTGTTTGGTGTTGTGGGGTGTTGTTTGGTGTTGTGGGGGTGTTGTTGGTGTTGTGGGGGTGTTGTTTGGTGTTGTGGGGGTGTTGTTTGGTGTTGTGGGGTGTTGTTTGATGTTGTGGGGTGTTGTTTTGGTGTTTGTGGGGTGTTGTTTGGTGTTGTGGGGTGTTGTTTGGTGTTGTGGGGGGTGTTGTTTGATGTTGTGGGGTGTTGTTTGGTGTTGTGGGGTGTTGTTGGTGTTGTGGGTGTGTTGTTTGGTGTTGTGGGGGTGTTGTTTTGGTGTTGTGGGGTGTTGTTTGGTGTTGTGGGGTGTGTTTGGTGTTGTGGGGTGTTGTTTGATGTTGTGGGGTGTTGTTTGGTGTTGTGGGTGGTGTTTGGTGTTGTGGGGTGTTGTTTGGTGTTGTGGGGGTGTGTTTGATGTTGTGGGGTGTTGTTTGGTGTTGTGGGGGTGTTGTTTGATGTTGTGGGGTGTTGTTTGATGTTGTGGGGGTGTTGTTTGGTGTTGTGGGGTGTTGTTTGTGTTGTGGGGTGTTGTTTGGTGATGTTGTGGGGTGTTGTTTGATGTTGGGTGGGTGGGGGGTTGTTTGGTGTTGTGGGGTGTTGTTTGATGTTGTGGGGGGTTGTTTGGTGTTGTGGGGTGTTGTTGGGTGTTGTGGGGGTGTTGTTTGATGTTGATGTTGTGGGGTGTTGTTTGATGTTGTGGGGTGTTGTTTGATGTTGTGGGGTGTTGTTTGGTGTTGGGGGTGTTGTTTGATGTTGTGGGGTGTTGTTTGGTGTGATGTGGTGGGGGTGTTGTTTGATGTTGTGGGGTGTGTTTTGGTGTTTGTGGGGATGTTGTTTGATGTTGTGGGGTGTTGTTTGATGTTGTGGGGTGTTGTTTGGTGTTGTGGGGGTGTTGTTTGATGTTGTGGGGTGTTGTTTGATGTTGATGTTGTGGGGTGTTGTTTGATGTTGTGGGGTGTTGTTTGATGTTGTGGGGTGTTGTTTGATGTTGTGGGGGTGTTGTTTGGTGTTGTGGGGTGTTGTTTGATGTTGTGGGGTGTTGTTTGATGTTGTGGGGGTGTTGTTTGATGTTGATGTGGGGGGTGTTGTTTGGTGTTGTGGGGTGTTGTTTGATGTTGTGGGGTGTTGTTTGATGTTGTGGGGTGTT
Source organism: Procambarus clarkii (assembly GCF_020424385.1). NCBI lineage: Eukaryota > Metazoa > Arthropoda > Malacostraca > Decapoda > Cambaridae > Procambarus > Procambarus clarkii. The sequence continues at coordinate 8,008 of NW_025556528.1, read as the reverse complement.
GTTTGATGTTGTGGGGTGTTGTGGGGGTGTTGTTTGGTGTTGTGGGGTGTTGTTTGGTGTTGTGGGGTGTTGTTGATGTTGTGGGGGTTTGTTTGATGTTGTGGGGTGTTGTTTGATGTTGTGGGGGTGTGGGGTTGTGTTGTTTGATGTTGTGGGGTTGTTTGTGTTGTTGGTGTTGTGGGGGTGTTGTTTGATGTTGTGATGTTGTGGGGGTGTTGTTTGTGTTGGTGTTGTGGGGGTGTTGTTTGATGTTGTGGGGTGTTGTTTGGTGTTGTGGGGTGTTGTTTGGTGTTGTGGGGTGTTGTTTGTTGTGTTGTGTGGGTGTTGTTTGATGTTGTGGGGTGTTGTTTGGTGTTGTGGGGGTGTTGTTTGATGTTGTGGGGTGTTTGTTGTTTGGTGTTGTGGGGGTGTTGTTTGATGTTGTGGGGTGTTGTTTGTGGGTGTGTTGTTGTGGGGGTGTTGTTTGGTGTGTGGGGGTGTTGTTTGTGGGGGGGTGTTGTTTGATGTTGTGGGGTGTTGTTGATGTTGTGGGGTGTTGTTTGATGTTGTGGGGTGTTGTTTGATGTTGTGGGGGTGTTGTTTGGTGTTGTGGGGTGTTGTTTGTGTGTTGTGATGTTGTGGGGGTGTTGTTTGATGTTGTGGGGTGTTGTTTGGTGTTGTGGGGTGTTGTTTGGTGTTGTGGGGGTGTTGTTTGATGTTGTGGGGTGTGTTTGTTGTTGATGTTGTGGGGGTGTTGTTTGGTGTTGTGGGGTGTTGTTTGGTGTTGTGGGGGTGTTGTTTGGTGTTGTGGGGGTGTTGTTTGATGTTGTGGGGGTGTTGTTTGATGTTGTGGGGTGTTGTTTGATGTTGTGGGGGTGTTGTTTGGTGTTGTGGGGTGTTGTTTGGTGTTGTGGGGGTGTTGTTTGGTGTTGTGGGGTGTTGTTTGGTGTTGTGGGGGTGTTGTTTGATGTTGTGGGGTGTTGTTTGATGTTGTGGGGTGTTGTTTGGTGTTGTGGGGGTGTTGTTTGATGTTGTGGGGTGTTGTTTGGTGTTGTGGGGTGTTGTTTGATGTTGTGGGGTGTTGTTTGGTGTTGTGGGGAGTTGTTTGATGTTGTGGGGTGTTGTTTGGTGTTGTGGGGTGTTGTTTGATGTTGTGGGGTGTTGTTTGATGTTGTGGGGTGTTGTTTGGTGTTGTGGGGGTGTTGTTTGATGTTGTGGGGGTGTTGTTTGGTGTTGTGGGGGTGTTGTTTGATGTTGTGGGGGTGTTGTTTGATGTTGTGGGGTGTTGTTTGATGTGTGTGGGGGTTTGTTTGATGTTGTGGGGTGTTGTTTGATGTTGTGGGGGGTTGTGGGGGTGTTGTTTGGTGTTGTGGGGTGTTGTTTGATGTTGTGGGGGTGTTGTTTGGTGTTGTGGGGGTGTTGTTTGATGTTGTGGGGTGTTGTTTGGTGTTGTGGGGTGTTGTTTGGTGTTGTGGGGTGTTGTTTGATGTTGTGGGGTGTTGTTGGTGTTGTGGGGTGTTGTTTTGTGTTGTGGGGTGTTGTTTGGTGTTGTGGGGGTGTTGTTTGATGTTGTGGGGTGTTGTTTGGTGTTGTGGGGGGTGTTGTTTGATGTTGATGTTGTGGGGGTGTTGTTTGATGTTGTGGGGGTGTGTTTGATGTTGTGGGGTGTTGTTTGGTGTTGTGGGGGTGTTGTTTGATGTTGTGGGGTGTTGTTTGGTGTGTGGGGTGTGTTTGGTGTTGTGGGGTGTTGTTTGGTGTGTGGGGGGTTGTTTGTGGTGGGGGTGTTGTTTGGTGTTGTGGGGTGTTGTTTGATGTTGTGGGGTGTTGTTTGGTGTTGTGGGGGTGTTGTTTGATGTGTGGGGTGTTGTTTGATGTTGTGGGGTTGTTGTTGTGATGTTGTTTGGGTTGTGGGGGTTTGTTTGATGTTGTGGGGTGTTGTTTGGTGTTGTGGGGGTGTGTTTGGTGTTGTGGGGGTGTTGTTTGGTGTTTGTGGGGGTGTTGTTTGATGTTTGTGGGGGTGTTGTTTGATGTTGTGGGGGGTGTTGTTTGTGGGGTGTTGTGGTGGGTGTTGTTTGGTGTTGTGGGGTGTTGTTTGGTGTTGTGGGGGTGTTGTTGGTGTTGTGGGGTGTTGTTTGGTGTTGTGGGGTGGGTGTTTGATGTGATGTGGGGTGTTGTTTGATGTTGTGGGGTGTTGTTTGGTGTTGTGGGGTGTTGTTTGATGTTGTGGGGTGTTGTTTGGTGTTGTGGGGGTGTTGTTTGATGTTGTGGGGTGTTGTTTGATGTTGTGGGGTGTTGTTTGATGTTGTGGGGGTGTTGTTTGTTGTTGTGGGGGTGTTTTTTGATGTTGTGGGGTGTTGTTTGGTGTTGTGGGGGGTTGTTTGATGTTGTGGGGTGTTGTTTGTGTGTTGTGGGGGTGTTGTTTGATGTTGTGGGGGTGTTGTTTGATGTTGTGGGGTGTTGTTTGATGTGTGGGTGTGGGGTGTTGTTTGATGTTGGGGGGTGTTGTTTTTGGTGTTGTGGGGTGTTTGTTTGATGTTGTGGGGTGTTGTTTGGTGTTGTGGGGTGTTGTTTGGTGTTGTGGGGGTGTTGTTTGTTGTGGGGTGGTGTTGTGTTTGGGGTTTGGGGTTGTTGTTTGGTGTTGTGGGGGTGTGTTTGGTGTTGTGGGGTGTTGTTTGATGTTGTGGGGTGTTGTTTGATGTTGTGGGGGTGTTGTTTGGTGTTGTGGGGTGTTGTTGGTGGTGTTGTGGGGTGTTGTTTGATGTTGTGGGGTGTTGTTTGATGTTGATGTTGTGTGGGGTGTTGTTTGGTGTTGTGGGGTGTTGTTTGGTGTTGTGGGGGTGTTGTTTGATGTTGTGGGGGGTGTTGTGGGGGTTGGGTGTTGTGGGGTGTTGTTTGATGTTGTGGGGTGTTGTTTGATGTTGTGGGGGTGTTGTTTGATGTTGTGGGGGTGTTGTTTGTGGGGTGTTTGATGTGGGGTGTTGTTTGATGTTTGTGGGGTGTTGTTTGGTGTTGTGGGGGTGTTGTTTGAGGTTGTGGGGTGTTGTTTGGTGTTGTGGGGTGTTGTTTGGTGTTGTGGGGTGTTGTTGATTTGATGTTGTGGGGGTGTTGTTTGGTGTTGTGGGGTGTTGTTTGATGTTGTGGGGTTGGGTGTTTGATGTTGTGGGGTGTTGTTTGATGTTGTGGGGGTGTTGTTTGGTGTTGTGGGGGTGTTGTTTGATGTTGGGGGGTGTTGTTTGGTGTTGTGGGGTGTTGTTTGGTGTTGTGGGGTGTTGTTTGGTGTGTGGGGGGTGTTGTTTGGTGTTGTGGGGGTGTTGTTTGGGGGTGTTGTGGGGGGGTGTTGTTTGGTGTTGTGGGGGTTGTTTGGTGTTGTGGGGGGTTGTTTGGTGTTGGGGGGTGTGTTTGGTGTTGTGGGGGTTGTTGTTTGGTGGTTGTGGGTGTTGTTTGGGGATGTTGTGGGGGTGTTGTTGTGGTGTTGGGGGGGTGTTGTTTGTGTTGTGGGGGTGTTGTTTGGTGTTGGTGGGGTGTTGTTTGGTGTTGTGGGGTGTTGTTTGGTGTTGTGGGGGTGTTGTTTGATGTTGTGGGGGGGTTTGTTTGGTGTTATGGGGTGTTGTTTGATGTTGTGGGGGTGTTGTTTGGTGTTGTGGGGTGTTGTTTGGTTGTGGGGGTGTTGTTTGGTGTTGTGGGGTGTTGTTTGGTGTTGTGGGGTGTTGTTTGGTGTTGTGGGGGTGTTGTTTGGTGGTGTTGTGTGGGGGGTGTTGTTTGGTGTTGTGGGGTGTTGTTTGGTGTTGTGGGGTGGTTGTTGATGTTGTGGGGTGTGTTTGTTTGGGGGTGTTTGTGGGGGGGTGTTGTTTGGTGTTGTGGGGGTGTTGTTTGGTGTTGTGGGGTGTTGTTTGGTGTTGTGGGGGTGTTGTTTGGTGTTGTGGGGGTGTTTGTTGGTGTTGTGGGGTGTTGTTGGTGTTGTGGGTGTTGTTTGGTGTTGTGGGGGGTGTTGTTTGGTGTTGTGGGGTGTTGTTTGGTGTTGTGGGGTGTGTTGTTTGATGTTGTGGGGGTGTTGTTTGGTGTTATGGGGTGTTGTTTGGTGTTGTGGGGTGTTGTTTGGTGTTGTGGGGTGTTGTTTGGTGTTGTGGGGTGTTGTTTGGTGTTGTGGGGTGTTGTTTGATGTTGAGGTGGTGGGGGTGTTGTTTGGTGTTATGGGGTGTTGTTTGGTGTTGTGGGGTGTTGTTTGGTGTTGTGGGGTGTTGTTTGGTGTTGTGGGGTGTTGTTTGGTGTTGTGGGGTGTTGTTTGGTGTTGTGGGGTGTTGTTTGATGTTGTGGGGGTGTTGTTTTGGTGTTATGGGGTGTTGTTTGGGGTTGTGGGGGTGTTGTTTGGTGTTGTGGGGTGTTGTTTGGTGTTGTGGGGTGTTGTTTGGTGTTGTGGGGTGTTGTTTGGTGTTGTGGGGTGTTGTTTGGTGTTGTGGGGTGTTGTTTGATGTTGATGTTGTGGGGGTGTTGTTTGGTGTTATGGGGTGTTGTTTGGTGTTGTGGGGTGTTGTTTGGTGTTGTGGGGTGTTGTTTGATGTTGATGTTGTGGGGGTGTTGTTTGGTGTTGTGGGGTGTTGTTTGGTGTTGTTGGGGTGTTGTTTGGTGTTGTGGGGTGTTGTTTGGTGTTGTGGGGGTGTTGTTTGGTGTTGTGGGGGTGTTGTTTGGTGTTGTGGGGGTTGTTGTTTGGTGTTGTGGGGGTGTTGTTTGGTGTTGTGGGGGTGTGTTTGGTGTTGTGGGGGTGTTGTGTTTGGTGTTGTGGGGGTGTTGTTTGGTGTTGTGGGTGTTGTTTGATGTTGTGGGGGTGTTGTTTGGTGTTGTGGGTGTTGTTTGGTGTTGTGGGGTGTTGTTTGGTGTTGTGGGGTGTTTGTTTGATGTTGTGGGGGTGTTGTTGGTGTTGTGGGGGTGTTTGTGTGTTGTGGGGTGTTGTTTGGTGTTGTGGGGTGTTGTTTGGTGTTATGGGGTGTTGTTTGATGTTGTGGGGGTGTTGTTTGGTGTTGTGGGGGTGTTGTTTGGTGTTGTGGGGGTGTTGTTTGGTGTTGTGTGGGGTGTTGTTTGGTGTTGTGGGGGTGTTGTTTGGTGTTGTGGGGTGTTGTTTGATGTTGTGGGGTGTTGTTTGGTGTTGTGGGGGTGTTGTTTGATGTTGTGGGGGTGTTGTTTGGTGTTGTGGGGTGTTGTTTGGTGTTGTGGGGGTGTTGTTTGGTGTTGTGGGGTGTTGTTTGGTGTTGTGGGGGTGTTGTTTGGTGTTGTGGGGTGTTGTTTGGTGTTGTGGGTGTTGTTTGGTGTTGTGGGGTGTTGTTTGATGTTGATGTTGTGGGGGTGTTGTTTGGTGTTATGGGGTGTTGTTTGGTGTTGTGGGGTGTTGTTTGGTGTTGTGGGGTGTTGTTTGGTGTTGTGGGGTGTTGTTTGTGTTGTGGGGTGTTGTTTGATGTGATGTGTGGGGGTGTTGTTTGGGTGTTATGGGGTGTTTTGGTGTTGTGGGGTGTTGGTGGGGGGTGTTGTTTGGTGTTGTGGGGTGTTGTTTGGTGTTGTGGGGTGTTGTTTGGTGTTTGTGGGTTGTGGGGTGGTGTTTGGTGTTGTGGGGTGTTGTTTTGATGTGATGTTTGTGGGGGTGTTGTTTGGTGTTATGGGGTGTTGTTTGGTGTTGTGGGGTGTTGTTTGGTGTTGTGGGGTGTTGTTGATGTGATGTTGTGGGGGGTGTTGTTTGGTGTTGTGGGGTGTTGTTTGGTGTTGTGGGGTGTTGTTTGGTGTTGTGGGGTGTTGTTTGGTGTTGTGGGGGTGTTGTTTGGTGTTGTGGGGGTGTGTTTGGTGTTGTGGGGTGTTGTTTGGTGTTGTGGGGGTGTTGTTGGTGTTGTGGGGGTGTTGTTTGGTGTTGTGGGGGTGTGTTGGTGTGTGTGGGGGTGTTGTTTGGTGTTGTGGGGTGTTGTTTGATGTTGTGGGGGTGTTGTTTGGTGTTGTGGGGTGTTGTTTGGTGTTGTGGGGTGTTGTTTGGTGTTGTGGGGTGTTGTTTGATGTTGTGGGGGTGTTGTTTGGTGTTGTGGGGGTGTTGTTTGATGTTGTGGGGTGTTGTTTGATGTTGTGGGGTGTTGTTTGGTGTTGTGGGGTGTTGTTTGGTGTTGTGGGGGTGTTGTTTGGTGTTGTGGGGGTGTTGTTTGATGTTGTGGGGTGTTGTTGGTGTTTGTGGGGTGTTGTTTGATGTTGTGGGGTGTTGTTTGATGTTGCGGGGGTGTTGTTTGGTGTTGTGGGGTGTTGTTTGATGTTGTGGGGGTGTTGTTTGGGTGTTGTGGGGTGTTGTTTGGTGTTGTGGGGTGTTGTTTGGTGTTGTGTGGGGTGTTGTTTGGTGTTGTGGGGGTGTTGTTTGCTGTTGTGGGGTGTTGTTTGGTGTTGTGGGGGTGTTGTTTGGTGTTGTGGGGGTGTTGTTTGGTGTTGTGGGGGTGTTGTTTGATGTTGTGGGGGTGTTGTTTGGTGTTGTGGGGGGTGTTGTTGGTGTTGTGGGGGTGTTGTTTGGTGTTGTGGGGGGTGTTGTTTGGTGTTGTGGGGTGTTGTTTGGTGTTGTGGGGGTGTTGTTTGGTGTTGTGGGGTGTTGTTTGGTGTTGTGGGGTGTTGTTTGGTGTTGTGGGGTGTGTTGGTGTTGTGGGGGTGTTGTTTGATGTTGTGGGGGTGTTGTTTGATGTTGTGGGGGTGTTGTTTGGTGTTGTGGGGTGTTGTTTGATGTTGTGGGGTGTTGTTTGATGTTGTGGGGGTGTTGTTTGATGTTGTGGGGTGTTGTTTGATGTTGTGGGGGTTGTTGTTTGGTGTTGTGGGGGTGTTGTTTGATGTTGTGGGGTGTTGTTTGATGTTGTGGGGTGTTGTTTGGTGTTGTGGGGTGTTGTTTGATGTTGTGGGGGTGTTGTTTGGTGTTGTGGGGGTGTTGTTTGGTGTTGTGGGGGTGTTGTTTGGTGTTGTGGGGTGTTGTTTGGTGTTGTGGGGTGTTGTTTGGTGTTGTGGGGGTGTTGTTTGTGACTTAAAGCTCAGGTCTGCGACCAAATGATGAACACCTTTGATGATTATGAACAAATATACACTTCCAGTAGCTCTGGAGAGGTGAACACCTTCGATAACCTCAAACAAACGAGCCACATTCCAGAGTTGTGGACAGTTAAACACTAACACTAAAACCCTGTCACAGTGTGGCCCCACAATCACCCTCCACTGTGGCGCCAACCGAACATTAGCCGCCATTTATAACACCATTAATATCCCCCCAATATTTGGCTGATCTGATTTCAAGTTCTTATTTCCATTTTCCCATCCCAATGGCCCCGAACAAATTGCGTTGTTTCAAAATGGCGTGTTTAATGACTGTGTTGATAAGGTCGGCCATTATCACCGGTTGATAACGCTGGCCATTATAATCGGATGATAATTATAGGTCGTACATATAGGTTCATTAATCATTTTAATCCGCACGCTGCACAAATGGTGTAAATTGTTGGTGGTAAGGTCCGGGTGGTCCAGGTGTACATATCCGTCCGTTCATCTGTCTCATTTGTCTCTGTCTATCAGCAGACAGAAGTCGATTTGGTGGATAGATCCGTCGAGCACCGCGGGCTCTCGCTGGCTGTGTAGAAGCGTCAGGCTTGGTGACCACATCAACACCGTTGCTGCAGTGAGGAGTGGCGACTTCGGCGCCATCTATGGACCTGCATTCCAACTCCAAGGCATTAAATGAGACGCAGACAGCGCCATCTGTTGGCAGAGGTGTAGTGTTCTGTGAAAGCCTCCTGGTTTCATACCTCAGTTAGCAGATTACCCGGGAGTACCCGGGATTGGGCCAAGACGAGTTACAAGACGACAGTAGTGGCCGTCTGCTGAGACGTGCTGCTTGTGTGTTGATAGAGACCTCTGCCAGGGTGTTAGTGATTACTGTAAGTGATTATTTGTGACCTCTGTCAGCGTGTTGCTGAAGCCCTCTGCCAGTGTGTGTCTGGAGAGCAGATGTGTGTCTGGAGAGCAGATATGGGGTATTGGG